>JAULUF010000041.1:0-252500 GCA_031834385.1 Semotilus atromaculatus
AAGAGGCAGTTTTTTATACTCCTGTTGTTTCCCACCCAAGTTTAAAACACATGTCTGGCAGTTTCTTACAGGTTTACTTGCGTTCACATTTCCTCAACTACATAGCAGCGATTGCAAGGACATCCCTGATAAAGGAAACGATCAGTTAGAAGATAATAATGTTGTGTTTATGTACTTGTCAGGAGATGGTGCTGTAGTCCACATGTTGTTTATACTATATTGTATATACTATAGTATGTATTGTATTATACAACCAACTAATGGTCAACGTAACCTCACCTATGTCATGCCTCCTACCTAATTAATCCTCATTTAATGACTCATACTTTGATGTACATCATCTTCTCTTAGAATGCAGTGTGGATTTGTTATATCTATCTGAGTATTAATGAACAGGAAAAGCCTAAGGCAGAGGTCTGAACAAAAGGTACGACCAAAGAGTCGTAAATCAACCAGAGCAATTTTCCCGCTCTGACATTTCACCTTTCTTATTGGTCGAGTCAATCCTTAGGGGAGGGATCTTTCTTGGGCTTTATTTAGAGACAGTCCACCGTGACCGCCCTCTCTTGCTTTTTTCCTTCCGACCACAACACTGTTCCTGAGGATAAAAGGGGGAACCCCTTCCCCCTTCCCTGGGGGCCCTAGGCCCAGCAGGCCGTGAGCACCATCGGCCATGCTTGCATGCTCCCAAAAGGGAGTCAGACTGTCTTTTCTTCAATCCAGAAACTGCAACCTTACCAACTGAAAAGGAGAACCTCAGGAGTGTTGGCACAAGACTTCTCCTAAGGCAGAAGAAGTCCGTCGCAACTCACACCCTTTACTCTGCGTGTCCTCCCCGGACCAGGGTTGGCAGGCCACAGTCTGCACTCCAGCCATGAGAACAGAGTCAAACCAACCATGCAAGTTCATCATATCTTCTTCATCCAACGAAGAAGAAAATGATTGAGACTTCAACATCAACAACTTCCATTTTCAACAACTTTGATAATAGTGTACGCTACCCAGGCATGCAAGTATACTTTTGATTTGATGCTTTGAAAATGAAATGCTGATGTTTCTTCTCATAGTTACATGGAACTGCTCAATAGTTCCGTTTCCGTCCTATCACTCACCTATTTATTTTATTTATGTGTGTACGTTGTTTAGTTTATGTGTATTTATGATTTAGTTAATAAAACTTGTACATAATATGCATTTGGTTCTGATTTGCTGCAATACGGAGTACCTTTACGATTTTGATTTAGCTACATGCTCAAAGCGCTGTACAATTACAAGCTAAGAAATAATTATTCTTCTGTGGCCAGGGAAGGTACCTTTTACTTAGAATAAATGAATAATCAAAGAGTTCGTTGGACGAACTGATTAATTGATTGTAATATTAATTCAGCCACATCAAGTTAATACAATTAACTGACCCAAATATTCATAATTAATAATAACAAGTTATTATTGATTATTAATATTCCAAGAGCTGATTCGTTACAAGAGATATAAGTATAAAAGCATTACTGCACATGCTTCAGTCAACACTTGTTTGGGAACAGATAAAAGTGTTGGTGTATTGTTTAAAACTGCACAAAAGAGGAAAACACAATTTCATTACAATGACACTGGGGGAAATGTTATCAATAACTCATGGCAACATATTTTTTATATTAACTACGTGTAGTTGCACACTTTTCACAAGTCAAAGCAATTCATTACTACTCAAGGTTTAACAGTTGATATGACTGGACAGCCATTTGGATTATAAGCAAATTAACAAATTATTTTACAGTGTACTATCATTTAAAGTTCATTTACAAAGTTGCTGCTCCTGGCCTCTGGCTGTGGGTCTGAGGAAGAGCTGAACCCATGATGCCCTCCACAACCCAAGGGCCAGCTCTTCTGCCTGGGTATAACGGGGGTGCAGGACCACCACCTGTTTGTTTGTTTTTTATTATTTTTTTTCTCAGCCTTTTTCTTGGTTGCTTCAATAAACAGGCAAACATTTATTAACAGTGTCTTTTTAAAAGAGATTAGTATAAGTAGTACAAATTACCATTGTGTCGAATATTCTAGTACTTCACTTTTACTAGTTCCCATGTTCTAGTTCTAGACTCTGACATTACTATGAATAAAGTTATTAATTACTTAGAAATTATTTAAATATATACTGTAATAAGTGATAAAAACATCTCTAACATGGTCACTACAAACTTAATTTGTCTGCTACTTTTTGCCAGCCCTCTCTCCTGGCTTTTGCACACTTTGAGGTGTTCCCTGGCGTTTTAATTCTGTTTTCAAATTCTACAATAACGTCAAGCAATAACTGTGCGGTGAAAAACTGAGCACGCTCTTTGGCCACGGTAAGCAGCCAATAGCAGCGTTGCTGATCAATGTTTCTACTATCGATACATATCCCCTTTTGACCCAGCGCATGAACGCGCAATTATCTCAGATAACGCAATCCAGCTATACTAATCATAACCGGCAGGAGTGTTCGAAGAACCCAATTAGCCGGATCATGATGAGCACGTTGATATCATCTTGGATGTCTCGTTTGATCTCGGATGTTTTAAGCAACGTACGAAGAACGGGCCCCAGGATGGGCGTCGAAGAACCAAACAATCCAAGATCACGCCAAATCGCCAACAATCAAATCCAGCTAACTGAGTTAGCGACGTACGAAGAACGGGCCCCTGGTGATGAAGAGCTCTGAGAAAACAGACAAAAGAACAACAATGAACAGCAACAGACGAGATCACATGACTCTCCTGACTTCACTGAGATTACATGACTCTCCTGACCTCTGTAACGACAGAGACACACACAAAAGAAGTGTTAAACATCAGACACACAATCTGTTCATCTACACACACAAGAGAAGTATTAAACATCAGACACCCAATCTGATCTGACCTCTGTAACGACAGAGACACAAACAAGAGAAGAAGTGTTAAACATCAGACACACAATCTGATCTGACCTCTGTAATGACAGAGACACACACAAGAGAAGTGTTAAACATCAGACACACAGAGACACACACAAAAGTGTTAAACATCAGAGACACAATCTGATCATCTACACACACAAGTGTTAAACATCAGACACACAATCTGATCATCTACAGACACAAGAGAAGTGTTAAACATCAGATTCACAATCTGATCATCTACACAGAGACACACACAAAAGTGTTAAACATCAGACACACAATCTGAGCATCTACACACACACAATAGAAGTGTTAAACATCAGACACACAATCTGATCATCTACACACACAAAAGAAGTGTTAAACATCAGACACAATCTGATCATCTACAGCTACACACACAAGAGAAGTGTTAAACATCAGACACACAATCTGATCATCTACAGCTACACACACAAGAGAAGTGTTAAACATCAGACACAATCTGATCATCTACAGCTACACACACAAGAGAAGTGTTAAACATCAGAAACAGAGACACACAAAAGAAGTGTTAAACATCAGAGACACAATCTGATCATCTACACACACAAGAGAAGTGTTAAACATCAGACACACAGAGAGACACACAAGAGAAGTTAAACATCAGACACACAATCTGATCATCTACACAGAGACACACACAAGAGAAGTGTTAAACATCAGAGACACAATCTGATCATCTACACACACAAGAGTGTTAAACATCAGACACAATCTGATCATCTACAGCTACACACACAAGAGAAGTGTTAAACATCAGAAACAGAGACACACAAAAGAAGTGTTAAACATCAGAGACACAATCTGATCATCTACACACACAAGAGGAGTGTTAAACATCAGACACACAATCTGAGCATCTACACACACACAATAGAAGTGTTAAACATCAGACACAATCTGATCATCTACAGCTACACACACAAGAGAAGTGTTAAACATCAGACACACAATCTGATCATCTACAGCTACACACACAAGAGAAGTGTTAAACATCAGACACAATCTGATCATCTACAGCTACACACACAAGAGAAGTGTTAAACATCAGAAACAGAGACACACAAAAGAAGTGTTAAACATCAGAGACACAATCTGATCATCTACACACACAAGAGAAGTGTTAAACATCAGACACACAGAGAGACACACAAGAGAAGTTAAACATCAGACACACAATCTGATCATCTACACAGAGACACACACAAGAGAAGTGTTAAACATCAGAGACACAATCTGATCATCTACACACACAAGAGTGTTAAACATCAGACACAATCTGATCATCTACAGCTACACACACAAGAGAAGTGTTAAACATCAGAAACAGAGACACACAAAAGAAGTGTTAAACATCAGAGACACAATCTGATCATCTACACACACAAGAGGAGTGTTAAACATCAGACACACAATCTGATCGTCAGTCATTTTGTCGTTACGGGCCGGATCCGGCTGACTACATGTGTTGTTGTCGTGTGTAGGCGCAGGTCCTCCGTCTGATCTGGATCCTGAAGCCTTAAAATACTAAAAATTAAAGCCTCAGTAGGCAGTCTTTTGTAACCAATTAAGTTTCTTTTAACGGTTTACTTCTCTTTTTATAATAAAAGTAAATGCTAATAAAACTTCTTTAAAGTATAAAATTCAATCACTGTTTGAATCAAAGGTGTAGTCAGCTCTAAGCTTTGAGGGTTTAATGACGTATCCAAAGAGGCAATCAACTCTTCTGTCTTTTACAGCAGAAGTTTGGCTCTAATCTTCTTGATAGACACGAGGTTTAAAAAAAATCCTTCCAGGCCTCGCCGGTGCAAGCTGGATGTCTCATAGATAGACAGACTTTACTGTCATTCAACAGTACATTCACCATATACAGTTGAACGAGATTTCGTTGCAAGGCTCTGAGTAAAAACAGAAGACAGTAAAAAAGAAACAATATACATATAAATATGTGCAATATAAAAAACATGTGCAATTTTAGATTCAACAATTATGAGACACCTCATATAAGTGCAGATGTGGCAGTTTAAAGATTTAATAGGGGAAGTGTAGACTGAAACACTAATGCACCCCTCTAAAATGCTCGACTACGCCACCCTGGAGGCAACATTACCAGGGAATCGCCTTTCAGAATAGTTTAAAGCACACAAGTTCGTTTACGGCTGAGTCAAGATCAGAAACAGAGGTGTAGTACAAAAATATAATTTTATTAACAATCATTAAACAGCACGTAATAGTCAAGTAAAAAGGATATCACACACACACACACTGCTACACCTGCTCCAGGGCTGGGAACCACTCGCCTATCCTCAAGAAACCACACGTGCACTCACACTGCACCCCAAATGTGAACCACCGCACGCGGAAGAGGAGACCGCCACCAAACAGAGAGGAAGGCTCGTCCACACACACACACACACACGGATCTGGGTCCCCGACCCCCTGGAGAGAGAGCAAAAATTCCAATTAAACACACGTATTCTTCTAAAACTTGGTACTCAAAAGAAAAGAACATGCAATCATAAACAAACAAAACCTTCACAAACAAAATTAAACAATAAATGCACAACTGAGTAAATTCACAAACTGGGTCGAAGAGAGATGACTTGATGATTGAATCAAAATACTAGATAAACAATTAACCAGATCACAAAAAAACTCAATTATCCCACGAGAGTATAACTAATAATAGTAAAAAAATAAATACACAAGTGTTGACAAAAGAAAATACACAAAGCCGAGCCAACCAGACTCAGGATGTTAAAGAGCAAATTCACAGAAACTTGGCTAGCACAAATAAAGAAAAATACATTCACAAGACTGAATCAACCATTTAAATTATACCAGGTCTCGTTCACAGATATCATAAAGAGACAAAATAAAGAAATAAACCAATTTAAAGGGAACATTAAAACACAAAAGAACTGTCCATCTTGACAATGGCCAGTGAATGGCTAGTGAATGGTCAAACCGTCCGAGGAGTTGTAGAGGAAGAGAGAGAGCGAGTTACGTTGCCGAATCTGCGACACACCAGGCGGCCACTCTGCGAGAAGACGTTTTAAAGTGTCCAGCTTCGGAACACACCTAATATCGGCAAAACGCCACGCAACAGCACACGAGCACTGATCACCGGCAAGGTGCAGTCGATCTGACTACTGCAGCACCCTGCTGTGGGAGACTCGGCACGCTTCCAGCGTCGTCATGCGGGGATCTATCCGCCCAAATCCCAACCATACGAACAGAACCCAGAGAAAGCAGCACCAGCAAAAGGGAGCAGTCAACAGACAGCCCACTGCAACGTCCCGCACTCTGTCATATCACGGAAAGATAAGGAAAACATGAATTAACCCACCCCATAATAACACGAGTGATAATAAAAACAACTTACCGGTTTGAACTTGCGGCACTAAAACATCCTATTACAACGCACGTCGCTACAATATGTCACCGGAGTCCTCAGTCCACACTATAGGGAGAGGAGCCAGATAAGTAAATAAAACTTTACTCAAGATCAACACGTAGAGGTACAGCCACAACTGCAGCTCCTTACCAGACAGACACTTCCGTGACACGCCGGAAATGGATAACGTCACTCGTGACGATGGGACGCACATCCCAAAGACGCTGCCGCGCCGCTTTTATAGTCCACGAAATCATGCGAAATAGACCCGCCCCGTCATTATGCCAAAGGCAATTACTAACAACTGCTACACAGACATCTGTAGCAGCAGGATGTATTGCAGCGAAAAACAGAGAAATGTACAATATAAAATAATATTCTTGAGCTCAACCAAGATGGCTGATTAGAGCACTATGAACCGGAGTTGGTTGCAATGAGGAGAAGAGGCTCTAAATACAGCAATCTTTGTTTTATTAACAAAAAGAAACAGGACAACTTAAACACGAAGTAGAACTGACCTTCATAAAAACCAAAGAAAGTGAAAAACCTGTTACAACTTATCAAACCATTTGTAACTTGCCTATGAAGACACACTGAAACAGAAAATTGAGGCACAGAACTGAAACATATACAACACCCATCCAAACAAACTCAGATTATTGGAGTCTCTGATTAATAACTGCTTCTTGATTCTGGCACCGTTTGTGAGATTTGCAGCAGGAGTGGGTTTACAATCTTCTCAAATATTAAAAATGAGGTTTGAATTTGTTTTGCAGCAAATCATTTTCTGAATATGCATTGTGCCATTTTAGCTAAACTTCAATTGGGATATAATTATTTAGCTTTAGAAAGGCAAAACGTTTAAGGTAACAGGATTGACAATTACACTTTAATGTAGTGTTCCTGTAGATTACACCGGGCATTCTCAGGGAATGCATGAACAGATATGACAATTTAGTGCAGATCGTCTTAAGTGACTTATTTAGCATTCAATGTAATGAACGATCTAATGTAAAGTGTTGTGCAAAACAATGCGAAACTACAAGGTTCGGTTTAGAAAGTCTTTATTGCTGATATTTGACTGACAGCAGCAGTTCAGGAGTCTTCAGAAGAATCAATAACCTACAAGAATGAATAAAATAATTTAGACATCAATAGGCAGGATGTAAATGTCCTGATCATCTGGTTAAACTTTAGTTTGTGATAGTGAACAGCTGACTTTGCATTATCCCTTTACAAAAAAAAAAAAAAAAAAAAAAAAGTATGTTTATCATAGTATGATGATCAATAATTACCATCCATTTGGTCTTCTTGCCGTCATCCTCCTACACCTGACAGAATAAACAGATTTAGTTGATCTGCAGTCACTATTAGTAAGATCTGAGTTTGATTGCGATCACGTCACCTTAATCACAGCAGAACATGTGCACGTCATTGAGAGCGGTGTCATCTCCAGCTCCCTGTGGCTCTTCTACACGGGTCTGTAAGCCGCAGATTCCCTTTCCAAGACACTTTGGACTCCAGTTTCCCCAGTTGCCCCAGTAATCTCCGTCACCCTCCAGCAAATCCCCTTCAGTGCAGGTGAACCTGGAATAAATTTAGATGTGACTAATGATTAAATAATGTAATTGTGCTGTTTGATTGAATGTCAGTCACATGATCACCGGAAGCCGACGGCCTAATCACTGCAATCTTGAACAGCAGCACGACTGCGAGTGAGATATTAACTAAACTGAGTCCTTAAAAATAGTAAAATAAAACCAGGATGGGTAAGAGGTTTACACGAAGTAAGAGAGGTTATAACTTATAGCAACACACACACTCACTTGATGTTGTTTGCGGCCGTATCATCTCCAGCTCCTTGGGAAGATTCAACTCTCAGCTGGAAAGATGTCAAGACTCCAGAAGGACACCATTTGACATCCGTCCAATCACCCCAGCTGAAGAAAACACAGATGTCGCCTGATCAAATCAATCATTGTCAAAAAAAATATTCCCTCAGTTTATCTAGCTCAAACACTATGCAAGAATTGTTAATAATTAGAGTCCATTACCTTCCTACGGTGGACTGGATGGAGGTGTGTTCCCGTGTGGACAGATCCATGCAGTGAAGACGAATCGCATTGAGCGCCGTGTCATCTCCAACACCGATTGGCCTTTCCACCTTAAAACATTTGGCAGACGCTTTCATCCAAAGTAACTAACATTGCATTTCAAGGTACACATTTACATTTCCCTGGGACTTGAACCCATAACATTGGGGATGCAAGCACCAACGCTCTACTGTTTGAGCTACAGGAAAGCAATGACATGTCACAAAACAACAAGACAATCTTCCATTTGAAAAAGTAATTTACCTAATACTTAGTAAAATTTCTCTTCATGCTCTTTAGTATTACACAGACATTTTAAAAATATTAAGCAGGAGCAGTTCACCTGGAATTAAAAGACAAAAAGCAACTCCATAGTTTTGATCCTTTGAAGCATTCATCCCATATTAGCAAAATAGTCAACTTACCCTCAGACTAAACCCTGCGGCGTACCTTCCACTTGGACACATGCTCTTTTCTCCCCACGATCCCCAAATCCCTCCGTTCGACACCGTCAGCTCAGATCTGTAGATGCTCCGCTCAGAAGGACCATCTGTGGACTGACCGCTCACATGCCCAATAATGGCTAGCAGTGAAAACAACATGGAAAAGAAGTGATGCATTGCTACAGCACTGGCCTGAAGACTGAGAGTTAGATTAATTTGTAGGTAGACTATCTGCAGAGAACGATAAAGCAGAGACAGTAGTACAATCACATTCACAAGTTTATTAATGACGAAGCCTCATATTTATACACAAGATTCAGCAGAATCATTAACCACGATGTCCAATCCATCCAATCATATTACTCAAAGATCAACCCCTACCATATTTGGCATATTACGAAACGATGTTTTATTAACAAAGTTCTGGAGGAGCACGTTCAGATAATCAAACCTAATTAAACACGAGTGGAGCACATTCAGATAATCAAACCTAATTAAAGGGATGGTTCTGAGTAAAATCAACCTATTGATTAGTTGGGGTGTTAATTTATACATGTTGAATAGTGCTTCACAGTCCAGTCCAGTCGGTGGCGGTAAAGCACTGAAAGTTGGTTTGCCAACCGCCATAAAAAATCCAATAGAAGAAGAAGAAGAAGAAGAAGAAATCAACCTCCAGTCCGGTAGGTGGCGGTAATGCTCCTAAATGCTGGTTGCCAACCACCAATCAAATCAAAGAAGAAGAAGAAGAAATCAACATCAACCCAGGGGAAGCATTTAATATGGAAAGCATTTTGAAAGTACATGCAGAACAAGATCAAATATATAGTGCTATTATGAAATATGGTAAAGCAATAGGAATAGTTTGGAGAATTTTGAGTGACTGGATGAAGAAAATTATTATAAAATATTTGTTGTTATTTTTTTCCTCTCCTCTAACACTCTATTGATTAGTTGGGTTGTTAATTTATACATGCTGAATAGTGCTTCACACTCCAGTCCAGTTGGTGGCGTCAATGCTCCGAAAGTTGGTTTGCCAACCGCCATAAAAAATCCAATAGAAGAAGAAGAAATCAACCTAGGGTCCTTTGCACCTTAGGCTGCGTTCCAGTCCAAAATTGTCCAAACTTGTCATGCCCTTCACTCGCTAACTTCCCTCTGTCTCGTTCACTCGGATGTACATCATTACTTACGTTGCACGAGTGCCCACTACTGGTGGAAACCGCAATGAGCTGAACTGGAACGTCCTAAGCCCTCGATCACTTGGAATCAGCTGTGGAGTTGATTTATTATTTACTTTTTTCCCTTTAAGAATTTGTTTAATGCAGCATTCAAATGTATATAGGTGTGTTTGGGTTGCTTTAAATAAATACAAAAATATAATTGATATATCATAGAGTGGTTTGTTGTGGTGGTGATTAGATGATATCTGTGGTTACGTCACAATCGTACTGCATTGTGGGACATATAGGGGCCTAAGGTGTACATATGAAGTAGACTCGCTCCCTCGGTCTAAATCGAGGGAACGAGGGTCTGTCCAAATGAAAGTCCCTCGTCCAATCCACGAAGTGGAACGCACTTCAAAATGGCGGCAGGGATTCCCCCGAGGGGAAGTGCTTAGGGAAGTTCGCAAGTGCATGTCTAAAAGTGGACTGGAACGCAGCCATGGCATCAAGCCAAGCACCCATCATTCTAGGCATTATTAGTGTTTGGCTCGACGTCATGGTGCAAAGGACCCTAGGTTGATTTTACTCCGAACCATCCCTTTAAACACGAGTGGAGCACATTCAGATAATCAACCCAATCAATGAGTTAAGAGGTATAGATGTGTGTGTACAGTGTGTATATATATATATATATATATATATATATATATATATTAGTTAAAGGAGTGGTCAACTCTTGGCTGGTTGTCTTTCACTTGGGGTTTCTTTTTTTCCTCAGCTCTAGGCTACTAGGCATCGGGGGTTTAATGACGCATCAGTATATCCAAAGAGGCAGTTTTTTATACTCCTGTTGTTTCCCACCCAAGTTTAAAACACATGTCTGGCAGTTTCTTACAGGTTTACTTGCGTTCACATTTCCTCAACTACATAGCAGCGATTGCAAGGACATCCCTGATAAAGGAAACGATCAGTTAGAAGATAATAATGTTGTGTTTATGTACTTGTCAGGAGATGGTGCTGTAGTCCACATGTTGTTTATACTATATTGTATATACTATAGTATGTATTGTATTATACAACCAACTAATGGTCAACGTAACCTCACCTATGTCATGCCTCCTACCTAATTAATCCTCATTTAATGACTCATACTTTGATGTACATCATCTTCTCTTAGAATGCAGTGTGGATTTGTTATATCTATCTGAGTATTAATGAACAGGAAAAGCCTAAGGCAGAGGTCTGAACAAAAGGTACGACCAAAGAGTCGTAAATCAACCAGAGCAATTTTCCCGCTCTGACATTTCACCTTTCTTATTGGTCGAGTCAATCCTTAGGGGAGGGATCTTTCTTGGGCTTTATTTAGAGACAGTCCACCGTGACCGCCCTCTCTTGCTTTTTTCCTTCCGACCACAACACTGTTCCTGAGGATAAAAGGGGGAACCCCTTCCCCCTTCCCTGGGGGCCCTAGGCCCAGCAGGCCGTGAGCACCATCGGCCATGCTTGCATGCTCCCAAAAGGGAGTCAGACTGTCTTTTCTTCAATCCAGAAACTGCAACCTTACCAACTGAAAAGGAGAACCTCAGGAGTGTTGGCACAAGACTTCTCCTAAGGCAGAAGAAGTCCGTCGCAACTCACACCCTTTACTCTGCGTGTCCTCCCCGGACCAGGGTTGGCAGGCCACAGTCTGCACTCCAGCCATGAGAACAGAGTCAAACCAACCATGCAAGTTCATCATATCTTCTTCATCCAACGAAGAAGAAAATGATTGAGACTTCAACATCAACAACTTCCATTTTCAACAACTTTGATAATAGTGTACGCTACCCAGGCATGCAAGTATACTTTTGATTTGATGCTTTGAAAATGAAATGCTGATGTTTCTTCTCATAGTTACATGGAACTGCTCAATAGTTCCGTTTCCGTCCTATCACTCACCTATTTATTTTATTTATGTGTGTACGTTGTTTAGTTTATGTGTATTTATGATTTAGTTAATAAAACTTGTACATAATATGCATTTGGTTCTGATTTGCTGCAATACGGAGTACCTTTACGATTTTGATTTAGCTACATGCTCAAAGCGCTGTACAATTACAAGCTAAGAAATAATTATTCTTCTGTGGCCAGGGAAGGTACCTTTTACTTAGAATAAATGAATAATCAAAGAGTTCGTTGGACGAACTGATTAATTGATTGTAATATTAATTCAGCCACATCAAGTTAATACAATTAACTGACCCAAATATTCATAATTAATAATAACAAGTTATTATTGATTATTAATATTCCAAGAGCTGATTCGTTACAAGAGATATAAGTATAAAAGCATTACTGCACATGCTTCAGTCAACACTTGTTTGGGAACAGATAAAAGTGTTGGTGTATTGTTTAAAACTGCACAAAAGAGGAAAACACAATTTCATTACAATGACACTGGGGGAAATGTTATCAATAACTCATGGCAACATATTTTTTATATTAACTACGTGTAGTTGCACACTTTTCACAAGTCAAAGCAATTCATTACTACTCAAGGTTTAACAGTTGATATGACTGGACAGCCATTTGGATTATAAGCAAATTAACAAATTATTTTACAGTGTACTATCATTTAAAGTTCATTTACAAAGTTGCTGCTCCTGGCCTCTGGCTGTGGGTCTGAGGAAGAGCTGAACCCATGATGCCCTCCACAACCCAAGGGCCAGCTCTTCTGCCTGGGTATAACGGGGGTGCAGGACCACCACCTGTTTGTTTGTTTTTTATTATTTTTTTTCTCAGCCTTTTTCTTGGTTGCTTCAATAAACAGGCAAACATTTATTAACAGTGTCTTTTTAAAAGAGATTAGTATAAGTAGTACAAATTACCATTGTGTCGAATATTCTAGTACTTCACTTTTACTAGTTCCCATGTTCTAGTTCTAGACTCTGACATTACTATGAATAAAGTTATTAATTACTTAGAAATTATTTAAATATATACTGTAATAAGTGATAAAAACATCTCTAACATGGTCACTACAAACTTAATTTGTCTGCTACTTTTTGCCAGCCCTCTCTCCTGGCTTTTGCACACTTTGAGGTGTTCCCTGGCGTTTTAATTCTGTTTTCAAATTCTACAATAACGTCAAGCAATAACTGTGCGGTGAAAAACTGAGCACGCTCTTTGGCCACGGTAAGCAGCCAATAGCAGCGTTGCTGATCAATGTTTCTACTATCGATACATATCCCCTTTTGACCCAGCGCATGAACGCGCAATTATCTCAGATAACGCAATCCAGCTATACTAATCATAACCGGCAGGAGTGTTCGAAGAACCCAATTAGCCGGATCATGATGAGCACGTTGATATCATCTTGGATGTCTCGTTTGATCTCGGATGTTTTAAGCAACGTACGAAGAACGGGCCCCAGGATGGGCGTCGAAGAACCAAACAATCCAAGATCACGCCAAATCGCCAACAATCAAATCCAGCTAACTGAGTTAGCGACGTACGAAGAACGGGCCCCTGGTGATGAAGAGCTCTGAGAAAACAGACAAAAGAACAACAATGAACAGCAACAGACGAGATCACATGACTCTCCTGACTTCACTGAGATTACATGACTCTCCTGACCTCTGTAACGACAGAGACACACACAAAAGAAGTGTTAAACATCAGACACACAATCTGTTCATCTACACACACAAGAGAAGTATTAAACATCAGACACCCAATCTGATCTGACCTCTGTAACGACAGAGACACAAACAAGAGAAGAAGTGTTAAACATCAGACACACAATCTGATCTGACCTCTGTAATGACAGAGACACACACAAGAGAAGTGTTAAACATCAGACACACAGAGACACACACAAAAGTGTTAAACATCAGAGACACAATCTGATCATCTACACACACAAGTGTTAAACATCAGACACACAATCTGATCATCTACAGACACAAGAGAAGTGTTAAACATCAGATTCACAATCTGATCATCTACACAGAGACACACACAAAAGTGTTAAACATCAGACACACAATCTGAGCATCTACACACACACAATAGAAGTGTTAAACATCAGACACACAATCTGATCATCTACACACACAAAAGAAGTGTTAAACATCAGACACAATCTGATCATCTACAGCTACACACACAAGAGAAGTGTTAAACATCAGACACACAATCTGATCATCTACAGCTACACACACAAGAGAAGTGTTAAACA
Organism: Semotilus atromaculatus; assembly: GCA_031834385.1. Lineage (NCBI taxonomy): Eukaryota > Metazoa > Chordata > Actinopteri > Cypriniformes > Leuciscidae > Semotilus > Semotilus atromaculatus. Next base: position 14,278 of record JAULUF010000041.1, read on the forward strand.
TCAGACACAATCTGATCATCTACAGCTACACACACAAGAGAAGTGTTAAACATCAGAAACAGAGACACACAAAAGAAGTGTTAAACATCAGAGACACAATCTGATCATCTACACACACAAGAGAAGTGTTAAACATCAGACACACAGAGAGACACACAAGAGAAGTTAAACATCAGACACACAATCTGATCATCTACACAGAGACACACACAAGAGAAGTGTTAAACATCAGAGACACAATCTGATCATCTACACACACAAGAGTGTTAAACATCAGACACAATCTGATCATCTACAGCTACACACACAAGAGAAGTGTTAAACATCAGAAACAGAGACACACAAAAGAAGTGTTAAACATCAGAGACACAATCTGATCATCTACACACACAAGAGGAGTGTTAAACATCAGACACACAATCTGAGCATCTACACACACACAATAGAAGTGTTAAACATCAGACACAATCTGATCATCTACAGCTACACACACAAGAGAAGTGTTAAACATCAGACACACAATCTGATCATCTACAGCTACACACACAAGAGAAGTGTTAAACATCAGACACAATCTGATCATCTACAGCTACACACACAAGAGAAGTGTTAAACATCAGAAACAGAGACACACAAAAGAAGTGTTAAACATCAGAGACACAATCTGATCATCTACACACACAAGAGAAGTGTTAAACATCAGACACACAGAGAGACACACAAGAGAAGTTAAACATCAGACACACAATCTGATCATCTACACAGAGACACACACAAGAGAAGTGTTAAACATCAGAGACACAATCTGATCATCTACACACACAAGAGTGTTAAACATCAGACACAATCTGATCATCTACAGCTACACACACAAGAGAAGTGTTAAACATCAGAAACAGAGACACACAAAAGAAGTGTTAAACATCAGAGACACAATCTGATCATCTACACACACAAGAGGAGTGTTAAACATCAGACACACAATCTGATCGTCAGTCATTTTGTCGTTACGGGCCGGATCCGGCTGACTACATGTGTTGTTGTCGTGTGTAGGCGCAGGTCCTCCGTCTGATCTGGATCCTGAAGCCTTAAAATACTAAAAATTAAAGCCTCAGTAGGCAGTCTTTTGTAACCAATTAAGTTTCTTTTAACGGTTTACTTCTCTTTTTATAATAAAAGTAAATGCTAATAAAACTTCTTTAAAGTATAAAATTCAATCACTGTTTGAATCAAAGGTGTAGTCAGCTCTAAGCTTTGAGGGTTTAATGACGTATCCAAAGAGGCAATCAACTCTTCTGTCTTTTACAGCAGAAGTTTGGCTCTAATCTTCTTGATAGACACGAGGTTTAAAAAAAATCCTTCCAGGCCTCGCCGGTGCAAGCTGGATGTCTCATAGATAGACAGACTTTACTGTCATTCAACAGTACATTCACCATATACAGTTGAACGAGATTTCGTTGCAAGGCTCTGAGTAAAAACAGAAGACAGTAAAAAAGAAACAATATACATATAAATATGTGCAATATAAAAAACATGTGCAATTTTAGATTCAACAATTATGAGACACCTCATATAAGTGCAGATGTGGCAGTTTAAAGATTTAATAGGGGAAGTGTAGACTGAAACACTAATGCACCCCTCTAAAATGCTCGACTACGCCACCCTGGAGGCAACATTACCAGGGAATCGCCTTTCAGAATAGTTTAAAGCACACAAGTTCGTTTACGGCTGAGTCAAGATCAGAAACAGAGGTGTAGTACAAAAATATAATTTTATTAACAATCATTAAACAGCACGTAATAGTCAAGTAAAAAGGATATCACACACACACACACTGCTACACCTGCTCCAGGGCTGGGAACCACTCGCCTATCCTCAAGAAACCACACGTGCACTCACACTGCACCCCAAATGTGAACCACCGCACGCGGAAGAGGAGACCGCCACCAAACAGAGAGGAAGGCTCGTCCACACACACACACACACACGGATCTGGGTCCCCGACCCCCTGGAGAGAGAGCAAAAATTCCAATTAAACACACGTATTCTTCTAAAACTTGGTACTCAAAAGAAAAGAACATGCAATCATAAACAAACAAAACCTTCACAAACAAAATTAAACAATAAATGCACAACTGAGTAAATTCACAAACTGGGTCGAAGAGAGATGACTTGATGATTGAATCAAAATACTAGATAAACAATTAACCAGATCACAAAAAAACTCAATTATCCCACGAGAGTATAACTAATAATAGTAAAAAAATAAATACACAAGTGTTGACAAAAGAAAATACACAAAGCCGAGCCAACCAGACTCAGGATGTTAAAGAGCAAATTCACAGAAACTTGGCTAGCACAAATAAAGAAAAATACATTCACAAGACTGAATCAACCATTTAAATTATACCAGGTCTCGTTCACAGATATCATAAAGAGACAAAATAAAGAAATAAACCAATTTAAAGGGAACATTAAAACACAAAAGAACTGTCCATCTTGACAATGGCCAGTGAATGGCTAGTGAATGGTCAAACCGTCCGAGGAGTTGTAGAGGAAGAGAGAGAGCGAGTTACGTTGCCGAATCTGCGACACACCAGGCGGCCACTCTGCGAGAAGACGTTTTAAAGTGTCCAGCTTCGGAACACACCTAATATCGGCAAAACGCCACGCAACAGCACACGAGCACTGATCACCGGCAAGGTGCAGTCGATCTGACTACTGCAGCACCCTGCTGTGGGAGACTCGGCACGCTTCCAGCGTCGTCATGCGGGGATCTATCCGCCCAAATCCCAACCATACGAACAGAACCCAGAGAAAGCAGCACCAGCAAAAGGGAGCAGTCAACAGACAGCCCACTGCAACGTCCCGCACTCTGTCATATCACGGAAAGATAAGGAAAACATGAATTAACCCACCCCATAATAACACGAGTGATAATAAAAACAACTTACCGGTTTGAACTTGCGGCACTAAAACATCCTATTACAACGCACGTCGCTACAATATGTCACCGGAGTCCTCAGTCCACACTATAGGGAGAGGAGCCAGATAAGTAAATAAAACTTTACTCAAGATCAACACGTAGAGGTACAGCCACAACTGCAGCTCCTTACCAGACAGACACTTCCGTGACACGCCGGAAATGGATAACGTCACTCGTGACGATGGGACGCACATCCCAAAGACGCTGCCGCGCCGCTTTTATAGTCCACGAAATCATGCGAAATAGACCCGCCCCGTCATTATGCCAAAGGCAATTACTAACAACTGCTACACAGACATCTGTAGCAGCAGGATGTATTGCAGCGAAAAACAGAGAAATGTACAATATAAAATAATATTCTTGAGCTCAACCAAGATGGCTGATTAGAGCACTATGAACCGGAGTTGGTTGCAATGAGGAGAAGAGGCTCTAAATACAGCAATCTTTGTTTTATTAACAAAAAGAAACAGGACAACTTAAACACGAAGTAGAACTGACCTTCATAAAAACCAAAGAAAGTGAAAAACCTGTTACAACTTATCAAACCATTTGTAACTTGCCTATGAAGACACACTGAAACAGAAAATTGAGGCACAGAACTGAAACATATACAACACCCATCCAAACAAACTCAGATTATTGGAGTCTCTGATTAATAACTGCTTCTTGATTCTGGCACCGTTTGTGAGATTTGCAGCAGGAGTGGGTTTACAATCTTCTCAAATATTAAAAATGAGGTTTGAATTTGTTTTGCAGCAAATCATTTTCTGAATATGCATTGTGCCATTTTAGCTAAACTTCAATTGGGATATAATTATTTAGCTTTAGAAAGGCAAAACGTTTAAGGTAACAGGATTGACAATTACACTTTAATGTAGTGTTCCTGTAGATTACACCGGGCATTCTCAGGGAATGCATGAACAGATATGACAATTTAGTGCAGATCGTCTTAAGTGACTTATTTAGCATTCAATGTAATGAACGATCTAATGTAAAGTGTTGTGCAAAACAATGCGAAACTACAAGGTTCGGTTTAGAAAGTCTTTATTGCTGATATTTGACTGACAGCAGCAGTTCAGGAGTCTTCAGAAGAATCAATAACCTACAAGAATGAATAAAATAATTTAGACATCAATAGGCAGGATGTAAATGTCCTGATCATCTGGTTAAACTTTAGTTTGTGATAGTGAACAGCTGACTTTGCATTATCCCTTTACAAAAAAAAAAAAAAAAAAAAAAAGTATGTTTATCATAGTATGATGATCAATAATTACCATCCATTTGGTCTTCTTGCCGTCATCCTCCTACACCTGACAGAATAAACAGATTTAGTTGATCTGCAGTCACTATTAGTAAGATCTGAGTTTGATTGCGATCACGTCACCTTAATCACAGCAGAACATGTGCACGTCATTGAGAGCGGTGTCATCTCCAGCTCCCTGTGGCTCTTCTACACGGGTCTGTAAGCCGCAGATTCCCTTTCCAAGACACTTTGGACTCCAGTTTCCCCAGTTGCCCCAGTAATCTCCGTCACCCTCCAGCAAATCCCCTTCAGTGCAGGTGAACCTGGAATAAATTTAGATGTGACTAATGATTAAATAATGTAATTGTGCTGTTTGATTGAATGTCAGTCACATGATCACCGGAAGCCGACGGCCTAATCACTGCAATCTTGAACAGCAGCACGACTGCGAGTGAGATATTAACTAAACTGAGTCCTTAAAAATAGTCAAATAAAACCAGGATGGGTAAGAGGTTTACACGAAGTAAGAGAGGTTATAACTTATAGCAACACACACACTCACTTGATGTTGTTTGCGGCCGTATCATCTCCAGCTCCTTGGGAAGATTCAACTCTCAGCTGGAAAGATGTCAAGACTCCAGAAGGACACCATTTGACATCCGTCCAATCACCCCAGCTGAAGAAAACACAGATGTCGCCTGATCAAATCAATCATTGTCAAAAAAAATATTCCCTCAGTTTATCTAGCTCAAACACTATGCAAGAATTGTTAATAATTAGAGTCCATTACCTTCCTACGGTGGACTGGATGGAGGTGTGTTCCCGTGTGGACAGATCCATGCAGTGAAGACGAATCGCATTGAGCGCCGTGTCATCTCCAACACCGATTGGCCTTTCCACCTTAAAACATTTGGCAGACGCTTTCATCCAAAGTAACTAACATTGCATTTCAAGGTACACATTTACATTTCCCTGGGACTTGAACCCATAACATTGGGGATGCAAGCACCAACGCTCTACTGTTTGAGCTACAGGAAAGCAATGACATGTCACAAAACAACAAGACAATCTTCCATTTGAAAAAGTAATTTACCTAATACTTAGTAAAATTTCTCTTCATGCTCTTTAGTATTACACAGACATTTTAAAAATATTAAGCAGGAGCAGTTCACCTGGAATTAAAAGACAAAAAGCAACTCCATAGTTTTGATCCTTTGAAGCATTCATCCCATATTAGCAAAATAGTCAACTTACCCTCAGACTAAACCCTGCGGCGTACCTTCCACTTGGACACATGCTCTTTTCTCCCCACGATCCCCAAATCCCTCCGTTCGACACCGTCAGCTCAGATCTGTAGATGCTCCGCTCAGAAGGACCATCTGTGGACTGACCGCTCACATGCCCAATAATGGCTAGCAGTGAAAACAACATGGAAAAGAAGTGATGCATTGCTACAGCACTGGCCTGAAGACTGAGAGTTAGATTAATTTGTAGGTAGACTATCTGCAGAGAACGATAAAGCAGAGACAGTAGTACAATCACATTCACAAGTTTATTAATGACGAAGCCTCATATTTATACACAAGATTCAGCAGAATCATTAACCACGATGTCCAATCCATCCAATCATATTACTCAAAGATCAACCCCTACCATATTTGGCATATTACGAAACGATGTTTTATTAACAAAGTTCTGGAGGAGCACGTTCAGATAATCAAACCTAATTAAACACGAGTGGAGCACATTCAGATAATCAAACCTAATTAAAGGGATGGTTCTGAGTAAAATCAACCTATTGATTAGTTGGGGTGTTAATTTATACATGTTGAATAGTGCTTCACAGTCCAGTCCAGTCGGTGGCGGTAAAGCACTGAAAGTTGGTTTGCCAACCGCCATAAAAAATCCAATAGAAGAAGAAGAAGAAGAAGAAGAAATCAACCTCCAGTCCGGTAGGTGGCGGTAATGCTCCTAAATGCTGGTTGCCAACCACCAATCAAATCAAAGAAGAAGAAGAAGAAATCAACATCAACCCAGGGGAAGCATTTAATATGGAAAGCATTTTGAAAGTACATGCAGAACAAGATCAAATATATAGTGCTATTATGAAATATGGTAAAGCAATAGGAATAGTTTGGAGAATTTTGAGTGACTGGATGAAGAAAATTATTATAAAATATTTGTTGTTATTTTTTTCCTCTCCTCTAACACTCTATTGATTAGTTGGGTTGTTAATTTATACATGCTGAATAGTGCTTCACACTCCAGTCCAGTTGGTGGCGTCAATGCTCCGAAAGTTGGTTTGCCAACCGCCATAAAAAATCCAATAGAAGAAGAAGAAATCAACCTAGGGTCCTTTGCACCTTAGGCTGCGTTCCAGTCCAAAATTGTCCAAACTTGTCATGCCCTTCACTCGCTAACTTCCCTCTGTCTCGTTCACTCGGATGTACATCATTACTTACGTTGCACGAGTGCCCACTACTGGTGGAAACCGCAATGAGCTGAACTGGAACGTCCTAAGCCCTCGATCACTTGGAATCAGCTGTGGAGTTGATTTATTATTTACTTTTTTCCCTTTAAGAATTTGTTTAATGCAGCATTCAAATGTATATAGGTGTGTTTGGGTTGCTTTAAATAAATACAAAAATATAATTGATATATCATAGAGTGGTTTGTTGTGGTGGTGATTAGATGATATCTGTGGTTACGTCACAATCGTACTGCATTGTGGGACATATAGGGGCCTAAGGTGTACATATGAAGTAGACTCGCTCCCTCGGTCTAAATCGAGGGAACGAGGGTCTGTCCAAATGAAAGTCCCTCGTCCAATCCACGAAGTGGAACGCACTTCAAAATGGCGGCAGGGATTCCCCCGAGGGGAAGTGCTTAGGGAAGTTCGCAAGTGCATGTCTAAAAGTGGACTGGAACGCAGCCATGGCATCAAGCCAAGCACCCATCATTCTAGGCATTATTAGTGTTTGGCTCGACGTCATGGTGCAAAGGACCCTAGGTTGATTTTACTCCGAACCATCCCTTTAAACACGAGTGGAGCACATTCAGATAATCAACCCAATCAATGAGTTAAGAGGTATAGATGTGTGTGTACAGTGTGTATATATATATATATATATATATATATTAGTTAAAGGAGTGGTCAACTCTTGGCTGGTTGTCTTTCACTTGGGGTTTCTTTTTTTCCTCAGCTCTAGGCTACTAGGCATCGGGGGTTTAATGACGCATCAGTATATCCAAAGAGGCAGTTTTTTATACTCCTGTTGTTTCCCACCCAAGTTTAAAACACATGTCTGGCAGTTTCTTACAGGTTTACTTGCGTTCACATTTCCTCAACTACATAGCAGCGATTGCAAGGACATCCCTGATAAAGGAAACGATCAGTTAGAAGATAATAATGTTGTGTTTATGTACTTGTCAGGAGATGGTGCTGTAGTCCACATGTTGTTTATACTATATTGTATATACTATAGTATGTATTGTATTATACAACCAACTAATGGTCAACGTAACCTCACCTATGTCATGCCTCCTACCTAATTAATCCTCATTTAATGACTCATACTTTGATGTACATCATCTTCTCTTAGAATGCAGTGTGGATTTGTTATATCTATCTGAGTATTAATGAACAGGAAAAGCCTAAGGCAGAGGTCTGAACAAAAGGTACGACCAAAGAGTCGTAAATCAACCAGAGCAATTTTCCCGCTCTGACATTTCACCTTTCTTATTGGTCGAGTCAATCCTTAGGGGAGGGATCTTTCTTGGGCTTTATTTAGAGACAGTCCACCGTGACCGCCCTCTCTTGCTTTTTTTCTTCCGACCACAACACTGTTCCTGAGGATAAAAGGGGGAACCCCTTCCCCCTTCCCTGGGGGCCCTAGGCCCAGCAGGCCGTGAGCACCATCGGCCATGCTTGCATGCTCCCAAAAGGGAGTCAGACTGTCTTTTCTTCAATCCAGAAACTGCAACCTTACCAACTGAAAAGGAGAACCTCAGGAGTGTTGGCACAAGACTTCTCCTAAGGCAGAAGAAGTCCGTCGCAACTCACACCCTTTACTCTGCGTGTCCTCCCCGGACCAGGGTTGGCAGGCCACAGTCTGCACTCCAGCCATGAGAACAGAGTCAAACCAACCATGCAAGTTCATCATATCTTCTTCATCCAACGAAGAAGAAAATGATTGAGACTTCAACATCAACAACTTCCATTTTCAACAACTTTGATAATAGTGTACGCTACCCAGGCATGCAAGTATACTTTTGATTTGATGCTTTGAAAATGAAATGCTGATGTTTCTTCTCATAGTTACATGGAACTGCTCAATAGTTCCGTTTCCGTCCTATCACTCACCTATTTATTTTATTTATGTGTGTACGTTGTTTAGTTTATGTGTATTTATGATTTAGTTAATAAAACTTGTACATAATATGCATTTGGTTCTGATTTGCTGCAATACGGAGTACCTTTACGATTTTGATTTAGCTACATGCTCAAAGCGCTGTACAATTACAAGCTAAGAAATAATTATTCTTCTGTGGCCAGGGAAGGTACCTTTTACTTAGAATAAATGAATAATCAAAGAGTTCGTTGGACGAACTGATTAATTGATTGTAATATTGATTCAGCCACATCAAGTTAATACAATTAACTGACCCAAATATTCATAATTAATAATAACAAGTTATTATTGATTATTAATATTCCAAGAGCTGATTCGTTACAAGAGATATAAGTATAAAAGCATTACTGCACATGCTTCAGTCAACACTTGTTTGGGAACAGATAAAAGTGTTGGTGTATTGTTTAAAACTGCACAAAAGAGGAAAACACAATTTCATTACAATGACACTGGGGGAAATGTTATCAATAACTCATGGCAACATATTTTTTATATTAACTACGTGTAGTTGCACACTTTTCACAAGTCAAAGCAATTCATTACTACTCAAGGTTTAACAGTTGATATGACTGGACAGCCATTTGGATTATAAGCAAATGAACAAATTATTTTACAGTGTACTATCATTTAAAGTTCATTTACAAAGTTGCTGCTCCTGGCCTCTGGCTGTGGGTCTGAGGAAGAGCTGAACCCATGATGCCCTCCACAACCCAAGGGCCAGCTCTTCTGCCTGGGTATAACGGGGGTGCAGGACCACCACCTGTTTGTTTGTTTTTTATTATTTTTTTCTCAGCCTTTTTCTTGGTTGCTTCAATAAACAGGCAAACATTTATTAACAGTGTCTTTTTAAAAGAGATTAGTATAAGTAGTACAAATTACCATTGTGTCGAATATTCTAGTACTTCACTTTTACTAGTTCCCATGTTCTAGTTCTAGACTCTGACATTACTATGAATAAAGTTATTAATTACTTAGAAATTATTTAAATATATACTGTAATAAGTGATAAAAACATCTCTAACATGGTCACTACAAACTTAATTTGTCTGCTACTTTTTGCCAGCCCTCTCTCCTGGCTTTTGCACACTTTGAGGTGTTCCCTGGCGTTTTAATTCTGTTTTCAAATTCTACAATAACGTCAAGCAATACCTGTGCGGTGAAAAACTGAGCGCGCTCTTTGGCCACGGTAAGCAGCCAATAGCAGCGTTGCTGATCAATGTTTCTACTATCGATACATATCCCCTTTTGACCCAGCGCATGAACGCGCAATTATCTCAGATAACGCAATCCAGCTATACTAATCATAACCGGCAGGAGTGTTCGAAGAACCCAATTAGCCGGATCATGATGAGCACGTTGATATCATCTTGGATGTCTCGTTTGATCTCGGATGTTTTAAGCAACGTACGAAGAACGGGCCCCAGGATGGGCGTCGAAGAACCAAACAATCCAAGATCACGCCAAATCGCCAACAATCAAATCCAGCTAACTGAGTTAGCGACGTACGAAGAACGGGCCCCTGGTGATGAAGAGCTCTGAGAAAACAGACAAAAGAACAACAATGAACAGCAACAGACGAGATCACATGACTCTCCTGACTTCACTGAGATTACATGACTCTCCTGACCTCTGTAACGACAGAGACACACACAAAAGAAGTGTTAAACATCAGACACACAATCTGTTCATCTACACACACAAGAGAAGTATTAAACATCAGACACCCAATCTGATCTGACCTCTGTAACGACAGAGACACAAACAAGAGAAGAAGTGTTAAACATCAGACACACAATCTGATCTGACCTCTGTAATGACAGAGACACACACAAGAGAAGTGTTAAACATCAGACACACAATCTGATCTGACCTCTGTAATGACAGAGACACACACAAGAGAAGTGTTAAACATCAGACACACAGAGACACACACAAAAGAAGTGTTAAACATCAGAGACACAATCTGATCATCTACACACACAAGTGTTAAACATCAGACACACAATCTGATCATCTACAGACACAAGAGAAGTGTTAAACATCAGATTCACAATCTGATCATCTACACAGAGACACACACAAAAGTGTTAAACATCAGACACACAATCTGAGCATCTACACACACACAATAGAAGTGTTAAACATCAGACACACAATCTGATCATCTACACACACAAAAGAAGTGTTAAACATCAGACACAATCTGATCATCTACAGCTACACACACAAGAGAAGTGTTAAACATCAGACACACAATCTGATCATCTACAGCTACACACACAAGAGAAGTGTTAAACATCAGACACAATCTGATCATCTACAGCTACACACACAAGAGAAGTGTTAAACATCAGAAACAGAGACACACAAAAGAAGTGTTAAACATCAGAGACACAATCTGATCATCTACACACACAAGAGAAGTGTTAAACATCAGACACACAGAGAGACACACAAGAGAAGTTAAACATCAGACACACAATCTGATCATCTACACAGAGACACACACAAGAGAAGTGTTAAACATCAGAGACACAATCTGATCATCTACACACACAAGAGGAGTGTTAAACATCAGACACAATCTGATCATCTACAGCTACACACACAAGAGAAGTGTTAAACATCAGAAACAGAGACACACAAAAGAAGTGTTAAACATCAGAGACACAATCTGATCATCTACACACACAAGAGGAGTGTTAAACATCAGACACACAATCTGATCGTCAGTCATTTTGTCGTTACGGGCCGGATCCGGCTGACTACATGTGTTGTTGTCGTGTGTAGGCGCAGGTCCTCCGTCTGATCTGGATCCTGAAGCCTTAAAATACTAAAAATTAAAGCCTCAGTAGGCAGTCTTTTGTAACCAATTAAGTTTCTTTTAACGGTTTACTTCTCTTTTTATAATAAAAGTAAATGCTAATAAAACTTCTTTAAAGTATAAAATTCAATCACTGTTTGAATCAAAGGTGTAGTCAGCTCTAAGCTTTGAGGGTTTAATGACGTATCCAAAGAGGCAATCAACTCTTCTGTCTTTTACAGCAGAAGTTTGGCTCTAATCTTCTTGATAGACACGAGGTTTAAAAAAAATCCTTCCAGGCCTCGCCGGTGCAAGCTGGATGTCTCATAGATAGACAGACTTTACTGTCATTCAACAGTACATTCACCATATACAGTTGAACGAGATTTCGTTGCAAGGCTCTGAGTAAAAACAGAAGACAGTAAAAAAGAAACAATATACATATAAATATGTGCAATATAAAAAACATGTGCAATTTTAGATTCAACAATTATGAGACACCTCATATAAGTGCAGACATCTGTAGCAGCAGGATGTATTGCAGCGAAAAACAGAGAAATGTACAATATAAAATAATATTCTTGAGCTCAACCAAGATGGCTGATTAGAGCACTATGAACCGGAGTTGGTTGCAATGAGGAGAAGAGGCTCTAAATACAGCAATCTTTGTTTTATTAACAAAAAGAAACAGGACAACTTAAACACGAAGTAGAACTGACCTTCATAAAAACCAAAGAAAGTGAAAAACCTGTTACAACTTATCAAACCATTTGTAACTTGCCTATGAAGACACACTGAAACAGAAAATTGAGGCACAGAACTGAAACATATACAACACCCATCCAAACAAACTCAGATTATTGGAGTCTCTGATTAATAACTGCTTCTTGATTCTGGCACCGTTTGTGAGATTTGCAGCAGGAGTGGGTTTACAATCTTCTCAAATATTAAAAATGAGGTTTGAATTTGTTTTGCAGCAAATCATTTTCTGAATATGCATTGTGCCATTTTAGCTAAACTTCAATTGGGATATAATTATTTAGCTTTAGAAAGGCAAAACGTTTAAGGTAACAGGATTGACAATTACACTTTAATGTAGTGTTCCTGTAGATTACACCGGGCATTCTCAGGGAATGCATGAACAGATATGACCATTTAGTGCAGATCGTCTTAAGTGACTTATTTAGCATTCAATGTAATGAACGATCTAATGTAAAGTGTTGTGCAAAACAATGCGAAACTACAAGGTTCGGTTTAGAAAGTCTTTATTGCTGATATTTGACTGACAGCAGCAGTTCAGGAGTCTTCAGAAGAATCAATAACCTACAAGAATGAATAAAATAATTTAGACATCAATAGGCAGGATGTAAATGTCCTGATCATCTGGTTAAACTTTAGTTTGTGATAGTGAACAGCTGACTTTGCATTATCCCTTTACAAAAAAAAAAAAAAAAAAAAAAAAGTATGTTTATCATAGTATGATGATCAATAATTACCATCCATTTGGTCTTCTTGCCGTCATCCTCCTACACCTGACAGAATAAACAGATTTAGTTGATCTGCAGTCACTATTAGTAAGATCTGAGTTTGATTGCGATCACGTCACCTTAATCACAGCAGAACATGTGCACGTCATTGAGAGCGGTGTCATCTCCAGCTCCCTGTGGCTCTTCTACACGGGTCTGTAAGCCGCAGATTCCCTTTCCAAGACACTTTGGACTCCAGTTTCCCCAGTTGCCCCAGTAATCTCCGTCACCCTCCAGCAAATCCCCTTCAGTGCAGGTGAACCTGGAATAAATTTAGATGTGACTAATGATTAAATAATGTAATTGTGCTGTTTGATTGAATGTCAGTCACATGATCACCGGAAGCCGACGGCCTAATCACTGCAATCTTGAACAGCAGCACGACTGCGAGTGAGATATTAACTAAACTGAGTCCTTAAAAATAGTAAAATAAAACCAGGATGGGTAAGAGGTTTACACGAAGTAAGAGAGGTTATAACTTATAGCAACACACACACTCACTTGATGTTGTTTGCGGCCGTATCATCTCCAGCTCCTTGGGAAGATTCAACTCTCAGCTGGAAAGATGTCAAGACTCCAGAAGGACACCATTTGACATCCGTCCAATCACCCCAGCTGAAGAAAACACAGATGTCGCCTGATCAAATCAATCATTGTCAAAAAAAATATTCCCTCAGTTTATCTAGCTCAAACACTATGCAAGAATTGTTAATAATTAGAGTCCATTACCTTCCTACGGTGGACTGGATGGAGGTGTGTTCCCGTGTGGACAGATCCATGCAGTGAAGACGAATCGCATTGAGCGCCGTGTCATCTCCAACACCGATTGGCCTTTCCACCTTAAAACATTTGGCAGACGCTTTCATCCAAAGTAACTAACATTGCATTTCAAGGTACACATTTACATTTCCCTGGGACTTGAACCCATAACATTGGGGATGCAAGCACCAACGCTCTACTGTTTGAGCTACAGGAAAGCAATGACATGTCACAAAACAACAAGACAATCTTCCATTTGAAAAAGTAATTTACCTAATACTTAGTAAAATTTCTCTTCATGCTCTTTAGTATTACACAGACATTTTAAAAATATTAAGCAGGAGCAGTTCACCTGGAATTAAAAGACAAAAAGCAACTCCATAGTTTTGATCCTTTGAAGCATTCATCCCATATTAGCAAAATAGTCAACTTACCCTCAGACTAAACCCTGCGGCGTACCTTCCACTTGGACACATGCTCTTTTCTCCCCACGATCCCCAAATCCCTCCGTTCGACACCGTCAGCTCAGATCTGTAGATGCTCCGCTCAGAAGGACCATCTGTGGACTGACCGCTCACATGCCCAATAATGGCTAGCAGTGAAAACAACATGGAAAAGAAGTGATGCATTGCTACAGCACTGGCCTGAAGACTGAGAGTTAGATTAATTTGTAGGTAGACTATCTGCAGAGAACGATAAAGCAGAGACAGTAGTACAATCACATTCACAAGTTTATTAATGACGAAGCCTCATATTTATACACAAGATTCAGCAGAATCATTAACCACGATGTCCAATCCATCCAATCATATTACTCAAAGATCAACCCCTACCATATTTGGCATATTACGAAATGATGTTTTATTAACAAAGTTCTGGAGGAGCACGTTCAGATAATCAAACCTAATTAAACACGAGTGGAGCACATTCAGATAATCAAACCTAATTAAAGGGATGGTTCTGAGTAAAATCAACCTATTGATTAGTTGGGGTGTTAATTTATACATGTTGAATAGTGCTTCACAGTCCAGTCCAGTCGGTGGCGGTAAAGCACTGAAAGTTGGTTTGCCAACCGCCATAAAAAATCCAATAGAAGAAGAAGAAGAAGAAGAAGAAGAAGAAGAAATCAACCTCCAGTCCGGTAGGTGGCGGTAATGCTCCTAAATGCTGGTTGCCAACCACCAATCAAATCAAAGAAGAAGAAGAAGAAATCAACATCAACCCAGGGGAAGCATTTAATATGGAAAGCATTTTGAAAGTACATGCAGAACAAGATCAAATATATAGTGCTATTATGAAATATGGTAAAGCAATAGGAATAGTTTGGAGAATTTTGAGTGACTGGATGAAGAAAATTATTATAAAATATTTGTTGTTATTTTTTTCCTCTCCTCTAACACTCTATTGATTAGTTGGGTTGTTAATTTATACATGCTGAATAGTGCTTCACACTCCAGTCCAGTTGGTGGCGTCAATGCTCCGAAAGTTGGTTTGCCAACCGCCATAAAAAATCCAATAGAAGAAGAAGAAATCAACCTAGGGTCCTTTGCACCTTAGGCTGCGTTCCAGTCCAAAATTGTCCAAAATTGTCCAAAATTGTCCAAAATTGTCATGCCCTTCACTCGCTAACTTCCCTCTGTCTCGTTCACTCGGATGTACATCATTACTTACGTTGCACGAGTGCCCACTACTGGTGGAAACCGCAATGAGCTGAACTGGAACGTCCTAAGCCCTCGATCACTTGGAATCAGCTGTGGAGTTGATTTATTATTTACTTTTTTCCCTTTAAGAATTTGTTTAATGCAGCATTCAAATGTATATAGGTGTGTTTGGGTTGCTTTAAATAAATACAAAAATATAATTGATATATCATAGAGTGGTTTGTTGTGGTGGTGATTAGATGATATCTGTGGTTACGTCACAATCGTACTGCATTGTGGGACATATAGGGGCCTAAGGTGTACATATGAAGTAGACTCGCTCCCTCGGTCTAAATCGAGGGAACGAGGGTCTGTCCAAATGAAAGTCCCTCGTCCAATCCACGAAGTGGAACGCACTTCAAAATGGCGGCAGGGATTCCCCCGAGGGGAAGTGCTTAGGGAAGTTCGCAAGTGCATGTCTAAAAGTGGACTGGAACGCAGCCATGGCATCAAGCCAAGCACCCATCATTCTAGGCATTATTAGTGTTTGGCTCGACGTCATGGTGCAAAGGACCCTAGGTTGATTTTACTCCGAACCATCCCTTTAAACACGAGTGGAGCACATTCAGATAATCAACCCAATCAATGAGTTAAGAGGTATAGATGTGTGTGTACAGTGTGTATATATATATATATATTAGTTAAAGGAGTGGTCAACTCTTGGCTGGTTGTCTTTCACTTGGGGTTTCTTTTTTTCCTCAGCTCTAGGCTACTAGGCATCGGGGGTTTAATGACGCATCAGTATATCCAAAGAGGCAGTTTTTTATACTCCTGTTGTTTCCCACCCAAGTTTAAAACACATGTCTGGCAGTTTCTTACAGGTTTACTTGCGTTCACATTTCCTCAACTACATAGCAGCGATTGCAAGGACATCCCTGATAAAGGAAACGATCAGTTAGAAGATAATAATGTTGTGTTTATGTACTTGTCAGGAGATGGTGCTGTAGTCCACATGTTGTTTATACTATATTGTATATACTATAGTATGTATTGTATTATACAACCAACTAATGGTCAACGTAACCTCACCTATGTCATGCCTCCTACCTAATTAATCCTCATTTAATGACTCATACTTTGATGTACATCATCTTCTCTTAGAATGCAGTGTGGATTTGTTATATCTATCTGAGTATTAATGAACAGGAAAAGCCTAAGGCAGAGGTCTGAACAAAAAGTACGACCAAAGAGTCGTAAATCAACCAGAGCAATTTTCCCGCTCTGACATTTCACCTTTCTTATTGGTCGAGTCAATCCTTAGGGGAGGGATCTTTCTTGGGCTTTATTTAGAGACAGTCCACCGTGACCGCCCTCTCTTGCTTTTTTTCTTCCGACCACAACACTGTTCCTGAGGATAAAAGGGGGAACCCCTTCCCCCTTCCCTGGGGGCCCTAGGCCCAGCAGGCCGTGAGCACCATCGGCCATGCTTGCATGCTCCCAAAAGGGAGTCAGACTGTCTTTTCTTCAATCCAGAAACTGCAACCTTACCAACTGAAAAGGAGAACCTCAGGAGTGTTGGCACAAGACTTCTCCTAAGGCAGAAGAAGTCCGTCGCAACTCACACCCTTTACTCTGCGTGTCCTCCCCGGACCAGGGTTGGCAGGCCACAGTCTGCACTCCAGCCATGAGAACAGAGTCAAACCAACCATGCAAGTTCATCATATCTTCTTCATCCAACGAAGAAGAAAATGATTGAGACTTCAACATCAACAACTTCCATTTTCAACAACTTTGATAATAGTGTACGCTACCCAGGCATGCAAGTATACTTTTGATTTGATGCTTTGAAAATGAAATGCTGATGTTTCTTCTCATAGTTACATGGAACTGCTCAATAGTTCCGTTTCCGTCCTATCACTCACCTATTTATTTTATTTATGTGTGTACGTTGTTTAGTTTATGTGTATTTATGATTTAGTTAATAAAACTTGTACATAATATGCATTTGGTTCTGATTTGCTGCAATACGGAGTACCTTTACGATTTTGATTTAGCTACATGCTCAAAGCGCTGTACAATTACAAGCTAAGAAATAATTATTCTTCTGTGGCCAGGGAAGGTACCTTTTACTTAGAATAAATGAATAATCAAAGAGTTCGTTGGACGAACTGATTAATTGATTGTAATATTAATTCAGCCACATCAAGTTAATACAATTAACTGACCCAAATATTCATAATTAATAATAACAAGTTATTATTGATTATTAATATTCCAAGAGCTGATTCGTTACAAGAGATATAAGTATAAAAGCATTACTGCACATGCTTCAGTCAACACTTGTTTGGGAACAGATAAAAGTGTTGGTGTATTGTTTAAAACTGCACAAAAGAGGAAAACACAATTTCATTACAATGACACTGGGGGAAATGTTATCAGTAACTCATGGCAACATATTTTTTATATTAACTACGTGTAGTTTCACACTTTTCACAAGTCAAAGCAATTCATTACTACTCAAGGTTTAACAGTTGATATGACTGGACAGCCATTTGGATTATAAGCAAATTAACAAATTATTTTACAGTGTACTATCATTTAAAGTTCATTTACAAAGTTGCTGCTCCTGGCCTCTGGCTGTGGGTCTGAGGAAGAGCTGAACCCATGATGCCCTCCACAACCCAAGGGCCAGCTCTTCTGCCTGGGTATAACGGGGGTGCAGGACCACCACCTGTTTGTTTGTTTTTTATTATTTTTTTCTCAGCCTTTTTCTTGGTTGCTTCAATAAAAGCATGGCTTGGTTCCTCTTTTAATCTCTCAGATAAGGTATTAAAATGGATAAATTCATATCTCAGTCAACGATTACAAACTGTTCGTATTGATAATAATCAGTCTGAGCCCTTCCCTCTGTCGACCGGCCTGCCACAAGGCTCCATATTAGCCCCTGTCTTATTCTGTATGTACATTAACGATCTTCCACTGCTGTGTCCAGAGATTAACATTCAAATGTACGCGGATGACACAGTTTTGTATGTACATGGATCTTCAAAAACCGAGGTAGCTGACAAGCTTACAAATGCGATGATCAAAGTAACAACGTGGTTGAATGAATCGTGTTTACAACTCAATGTGTCAAAAACGGTGGGTATGTTCTTCACAAAATCACATAAGGAAACCAAAGATGCAGATATCCTAGTGTCAGGTGAAAAAATAAAAATTGTCCAAGAATACAAATATCTCGGCATTTATTTAGACACCAAACTAAATTTTAGATCACATGTAAAGCAAACCTGTAAAAAAGTCAAATTTAATCTAGCAAATTTCCGATTTATTAGAAATTCAATGTCCATTCAAGCGGCTAAAACTTTTATGCACTCAATGATTCTATCTCATTTTACCTACTGTTTAACAAGCTGGTCCCAGGCTAACTCGACTAATCTGAAACCACTACAGTCTTTATACAAACAGACACTCAAAGTACTTGATAAGAAACCAAAGCATTTTCACCACTGCGCCATTTTATCAAAATACAATATTTTAAGTTGGGAAAATTTAACTAAGTTCACAAATTGCTGTCAGGTCTACAAAATCTTACATGGGATGTCCCCGCCACCCCTTGGTGATTTTGTCAATCTTAGAGCAACCACACACAGAATCACCAGAGGAGTGTCAAGAGGTGATTGTATTATTCCACTTAGAAAAAGTGCGTTCAGCCAGTCCGCCTTCTCCGTTAGGGCTTCTCTGCAGTGGAACACCATCCCGTCATCAATCAGAGACATCAACACATATAGCCTTTTTCGATCACATCTGAAACATTGGCTTATTAGCAATCAGACTTGTCAACACTGACGATTTAATGTTGCCCGTTTGTATTTTTGTACGACCTTACTAATGATGTTAAAACTTGTCATCTTTATATGCATCTACCAAATGTTTTAACCTGTTGCACTGACAGTACATGCTATCTGCTGCTACTGCCTGTGCGTATAAATATGTAGTTTTTCAAAACAAATTTTTAGTGAGATTTTACATTCTAATTATTCTCGTCTATTCCAGCTATGCTGCAGCAGACAAACACAGCTGTATTTATATGTAACTTTTAAATGTGTACTTTCCCTAGGGTGCCCTTGTACAACTGGCAAACAGGACTACAGATGAAAATTAGCCCTTGGCTAACTCTGGCATGTTACAGGTGAACTGTTGTTAATATGCATTGTCCTGATAAATAAATAAATAAAAAAAAAAAAATAATAAAAAAATAAACAGGCAAACATTTATTAACAGTGTCTTTTTAAAAGAGATTAGTATAAGTAGTACAAATTACCATTGTGTCGAATATTCTAGTACTTCACTTTTACTAGTTCCCATGTTCTAGTTCTAGACTCTGACATTACTATGAATAAAGTTATTAATTACTTAGAAATTATTTAAATATATACTGTAATAAGTGATAAAAACATCTCTAACATGGTCACTACAAACTTAATTTGTCTGCTACTTTTTGCCAGCCCTCTCTCCTGGCTTTTGCACACTTTGAGGTGTTCCCTGGCGTTTTAATTCTGTTTTCAAATTCTACAATAACGTCAAGCAATAACTGTGCGGTGAAAAACTGAGCGCGCTCTTTGGCCACGGTAAGCAGCCAATAGCAGCGTTGCTGATCAATGTTTCTACTATCGATACATATCCCCTTTTGACCCAGCGCATGAACGCGCAATTATCTCAGATAACGCAATCCAGCTATACTAATCATAACCGGCAGGAGTGTTCGAAGAACCCAATTAGCCGGATCATGATGAGCACGTTGATATCATCTTGGATGTCTCGTTTGATCTCGGATGTTTTAAGCAACGTACGAAGAACGGGCCCCAGGATGGGCGTCGAAGAACCAAACAATCCAAGATCACGCCAAATCGCCAAACAATCAAATCCAGCTAACTGAGTTAGCGACGTACGAAGAACGGGCCCCTGGTGATGAAGAGCTCTGAGAAAACAGACAAAAGAACAACAATGAACAGCAACAGACGAGATCACATGACTCTCCTGACTTCACTGAGATTACATGACTCTCCTGACCTCTGTAACGACAGAGACACACACAAAAGAAGTGTTAAACATCAGACACACAATCTGTTCATCTACACACACAAGAGAAGTATTAAACATCAGACACCCAATCTGATCTGACCTCTGTAACGACAGAGACACAAACAAGAGAAGAAGTGTTAAACATCAGACACACAATCTGATCTGACCTCTGTAATGACAGAGACACACACAAGAGAAGTGTTAAACATCAGACACACAGAGACACACACAAAAGAAGTGTTAAACATCAGAGACACAATCTGATCATCTACACACACAAGTGTAAAACATCAGACACACAATCTGATCATCTACAGACACAAGAGAAGTGTTAAACATCAGATTCACAATCTGATCATCTACACAGAGACACACACAAAAGTGTTAAACATCAGACACACAATCTGAGCATCTACACACACACAATAGAAGTGTTAAACATCAGACACACAATCTGATCATCTACACACACAAAAGAAGTGTTAAACATCAGACACAATCTGATCATCTACAGCTACACACACAAGAGAAGTGTTAAACATCAGACACACAATCTGATCATCTACAGCTACACACACAAGAGAAGTGTTAAACATCAGACACAATCTGATCATCTACAGCTACACACACAAGAGAAGTGTTAAACATCAGAAACAGAGACACACAAAAGAAGTGTTAAACATCAGAGACACAATCTGATCATCTACACACACAAGAGAAGTGTTAAACATCAGACACACAGAGAGACACACAAGAGAAGTTAAACATCAGACACACAATCTGATCATCTACACAGAGACACACACAAGAGAAGTGTTAAACATCAGAGACACAATCTGATCATCTACACACACAAGAGGAGTGTTAAACATCAGACACAATCTGATCATCTACAGCTACACACACAAGAGAAGTGTTAAACATCAGAAACAGAGACACACAAAAGAAGTGTTAAACATCAGAGACACAATCTGATCATCTACACACACAAGAGGAGTGTTAAACATCAGACACACAATCTGATCGTCAGTCATTTTGTCGTTACGGGCCGGATCCGGCTGACTACATGTGTTGTTGTCGTGTGTAGGCGCAGGTCCTCCGTCTGATCTGGATCCTGAAGCCTTAAAATACTAAAAATTAAAGCCTCAGTAGGCAGTCTTTTGTAACCAATTAAGTTTCTTTTAACGGTTTACTTCTCTTTTTATAATAAAAGTAAATGCTAATAAAACTTCTTTAAAGTATAAAATTCAATCACTGTTTGAATCAAAGGTGTAGTCAGCTCTAAGCTTTGAGGGTTTAATGACGTATCCAAAGAGCCAATCAACTCTTCTGTCTTTTACAGCAGAAGTTTGGCTCTAATCTTCTTGATAGACACGAGGTTTAAAAAAAATCCTTCCAGGCCTCGCCGGTGCAAGCTGGATGTCTCATAGATAGACAGACTTTACTGTCATTCAACAGTACATTCACCATATACAGTTGAACGAGATTTCGTTGCAAGGCTCTGAGTAAAAACAGAAGACAGTAAAAAAGAAACAATATACATATA
Organism: Semotilus atromaculatus; assembly: GCA_031834385.1. NCBI lineage: Eukaryota > Metazoa > Chordata > Actinopteri > Cypriniformes > Leuciscidae > Semotilus > Semotilus atromaculatus. The sequence goes on from JAULUF010000041.1 coordinate 36,278, forward strand.
AATATGTGCAATATAAAAAACATGTGCAATTTTAGATTCAACAATTATGAGACACCTCATATAAGTGCAGACATCTGTAGCAGCAGGATGTATTGCAGCGAAAAACAGAGAAATGTACAATATAAAATAATATTCTTGAGCTCAACCAAGATGGCTGATTAGAGCACTATGAACCGGAGTTGGTTGCAATGAGGAGAAGAGGCTCTAAATACAGCAATCTTTGTTTTATTAACAAAAAGAAACAGGACAACTTAAACACGAAGTAGAACTGACCTTCATAAAAACCAAAGAAAGTGAAAAACCTGTTACAACTTATCAAACCATTTGTAACTTGCCTATGAAGACACACTGAAACAGAAAATTGAGGCACAGAACTGAAACATATACAACACCCATCCAAACAAACTCAGATTATTGGAGTCTCTGATTAATAACTGCTTCTTGATTCTGGCACCGTTTGTGAGATTTGCAGCAGGAGTGGGTTTACAATCTTCTCAAATATTAAAAATGAGGTTTGAATTTGTTTTGCAGCAAATCATTTTCTGAATATGCATTGTGCCATTTTAGCTAAACTTCAATTGGGATATAATTATTTAGCTTTAGAAAGGCAAAACGTTTAAGGTAACAGGATTGACAATTACACTTTAATGTAGTGTTCCTGTAGATTACACCGGGCATTCTCAGGGAATGCATGAACAGATATGACAATTTAGTGCAGATCGTCTTAAGTGACTTATTTAGCATTCAATGTAATGAACGATCTAATGTAAAGTGTTGTGCAAAACAATGCGAAACTACAAGGTTCGGTTTAGAAAGTCTTTATTGCTGATATTTGACTGACAGCAGCAGTTCAGGAGTCTTCAGAAGAATCAATAACCTACAAGAATGAATAAAATAATTTAGACATCAATAGGCAGGATGTAAATGTCCTGATCATCTGGTTAAACTTTAGTTTGTGATAGTGAACAGCTGACTTTGCATTATCCCTTTACAAAAAAAAAAAAAAAAAAAAAAAGTATGTTTATCATAGTATGATGATCAATAATTACCATCCATTTGGTCTTCTTGCCGTCATCCTCCTACACCTGACAGAATAAACAGATTTAGTTGATCTGCAGTCACTATTAGTAAGATCTGAGTTTGATTGCGATCACGTCACCTTAATCACAGCAGAACATGTGCACGTCATTGAGAGCGGTGTCATCTCCAGCTCCCTGTGGCTCTTCTACACGGGTCTGTAAGCCGCAGATTCCCTTTCCAAGACACTTTGGACTCCAGTTTCCCCAGTTGCCCCAGTAATCTCCGTCACCCTCCAGCAAATCCCCTTCAGTGCAGGTGAACCTGGAATAAATTTAGATGTGACTAATGATTAAATAATGTAATTGTGCTGTTTGATTGAATGTCAGTCACATGATCACCGGAAGCCGACGGCCTAATCACTGCAATCTTGAACAGCAGCACGACTGCGAGTGAGATATTAACTAAACTGAGTCCTTAAAAATAGTAAAATAAAACCAGGATGGGTAAGAGGTTTACACGAAGTAAGAGAGGTTATAACTTATAGCAACACACACACTCACTTGATGTTGTTTGCGGCCGTATCATCTCCAGCTCCTTGGGAAGATTCAACTCTCAGCTGGAAAGATGTCAAGACTCCAGAAGGACACCATTTGACATCCGTCCAATCACCCCAGCTGAAGAAAACACAGATGTCGCCTGATCAAATCAATCATTGTCAAAAAAAATATTCCCTCAGTTTATCTAGCTCAAACACTATGCAAGAATTGTTAATAATTAGAGTCCATTACCTTCCTACGGTGGACTGGATGGAGGTGTGTTCCCGTGTGGACAGATCCATGCAGTGAAGACGAATCGCATTGAGCGCCGTGTCATCTCCAACACCGATTGGCCTTTCCACCTTAAAACATTTGGCAGACGCTTTCATCCAAAGTAACTAACATTGCATTTCAAGGTACACATTTACATTTCCCTGGGACTTGAACCCATAACATTGGGGATGCAAGCACCAACGCTCTACTGTTTGAGCTACAGGAAAGCAATGACATGTCACAAAACAACAAGACAATCTTCCATTTGAAAAAGTAATTTACCTAATACTTAGTAAAATTTCTCTTCATGCTCTTTAGTATTACACAGACATTTTAAAAATATTAAGCAGGAGCAGTTCACCTGGAATTAAAAGACAAAAAGCAACTCCATAGTTTTGATCCTTTGAAGCATTCATCCCATATTAGCAAAATAGTCAACTTACCCTCAGACTAAACCCTGCGGCGTACCTTCCACTTGGACACATGCTCTTTTCTCCCCACGATCCCCAAATCCCTCCGTTCGACACCGTCAGCTCAGATCTGTAGATGCTCCGCTCAGAAGGACCATCTGTGGACTGACCGCTCACATGCCCAATAATGGCTAGCAGTGAAAACAACATGGAAAAGAAGTGATGCATTGCTACAGCACTGGCCTGAAGACTGAGAGTTAGATTAATTTGTAGGTAGACTATCTGCAGAGAACGATAAAGCAGAGACAGTAGTACAATCACATTCACAAGTTTATTAATGACGAAGCCTCATATTTATACACAAGATTCAGCAGAATCATTAACCACGATGTCCAATCCATCCAATCATATTACTCAAAGATCAACCCCTACCATATTTGGCATATTACGAAATGATGTTTTATTAACAAAGTTCTGGAGGAGCACGTTCAGATAATCAAACCTAATTAAACACGAGTGGAGCACATTCAGATAATCAAACCTAATTAAAGGGATGGTTCTGAGTAAAATCAACCTATTGATTAGTTGGGGTGTTAATTTATACATGTTGAATAGTGCTTCACAGTCCAGTCCAGTCGGTGGCGGTAAAGCACTGAAAGTTGGTTTGCCAACCGCCATAAAAAATCCAATAGAAGAAGAAGAAGAAGAAGAAATCAACCTCCAGTCCGGTAGGTGGGGGTAATGCTCCTAAATGCTGGTTGCCAACCACCAATCAAATCAAAGAAGAAGAAGAAGAAATCAACATCAACCCAGGGGAAGCATTTAATATGGAAAGCATTTTGAAAGTACATGCAGAACAAGATCAAATATATAGTGCTATTATGAAATATGGTAAAGCAATAGGAATAGTTTGGAGAATTTTGAGTGACTGGATGAAGAAAATTATTATAAAATATTTGTTGTTATTTTTTTCCTCTCCTCTAACACTCTATTGATAAGTTTGGTTGTTAATTTATACATGCTGAATAGTGCTTCACACTCCAGTCCAGTTGGTGGCGTCAATGCTCCGAAAGTTGGTTTGCCAACCGCCATAAAAAATCCAATAGAAGAAGAAGAAATCAACCTAGGGTCCTTTGCACCTTAGGCTGCGTTCCAGTCCAAAATTGTCCAAAATTGTCATGCCCTTCACTCGCTAACTTCCCTCTGTCTCGTTCACTCGGATGTACATCATTACTTACGTTGCACGAGTGCCCACTACTGGTGGAAACCGCAATGAGCTGAACTGGAACGTCCTAAGCCCTCGATCACTTGGAATCAGCTGTGGAGTTGATTTATTATTTACTTTTTTCCCTTTAAGAATTTGTTTAATGCAGCATTCAAATGTATATAGGTGTGTTTGGGTTGCTTTAAATAAATAAAAAAATATAATTGATATATCATAGAGTGGTTTGTTGTGGTGGTGATTAGATGATATCTGTGGTTACGTCACAATCGTACTGCATTGTGGGACATATAGGGGCCTAAGGTGTACATATGAAGTAGACTCGCTCCCTCGGTCTAAATCGAGGGAACGAGGGTCTGTCCAAATGAAAGTCCCTCGTCCAATCCACGAAGTGGAACGCACTTCAAAATGGCGGCAGGGATTCCCCCGAGGGGAAGTGCTTAGGGAAGTTCGCAAGTGCATGTCTAAAACTGGACTGGAACGCAGCCATGGCATCAAGCCAAGCACCCATCATTCTAGGCATTATTAGTGTTTGGCTCGACGTCATGGTGCAAAGGACCCTAGGTTGATTTTACTCCAAACCATCCCTTTAAACACGAGTGGAGCACATTCAGATAATCAACCCAATCAATGAGTTAAGAGGTATAGATGTGTGTGTACAGTGTGTATATATATATATATATATATATATATATATTAGTTAAAGGAGTGGTCAACTCTTGGCTGGTTGTCTTTCACTTGGGGTTTCTTTTTTTCCTCAGCTCTAGGCATCGGGGGTTTAATGACGCATCAGTATATCCAAAGAGGTAGTTTTTTATACTCCTGTTGTTTCCCACCCAAGTTTAAAACACATGTCTGGCAGTTTCTTACAGGTTTACTTGCGTTCACATTTCCTCAACTACATAGCAGCGATTGCAAGGACATCCCTGATAAAGGAAACGATCAGTTAGAAGATAATAATGTTGTGTTTATGTACTTGTCAGGAGATGGTGCTGTAGTCCACATGTTGTTACCTATAAATTGCCAGCAGCCATATCCCCCTTGTGATGGCCGACAACGTGGCCCCACAGCAAGGCGGTAACTAACCCATGCAAAAACACATTTTTTCCTTTTTTTGTTTGTTTATATTATTTTTGGTTACCTTTTAGTACATTGCATTATTCAATATTTTGTTACAGATCACTTTAATATACATTTCATAATAACGACAGACACAGATTTGGTTCAATACATTCACTTTATTTATCATTTACACTTTTATCATACATGACTGGGTTGGGTGCACACTATCCAGTTGTCCTTGGTATATTGTGTTAATGTTTATTTCTTTTGAGTTTAAGTTACCTGCATGTGGAAAGTGGAGGTTTGGTGCTGCCTGGGACGCAGAGCTCCGGTGGAGGTCCATTCCATTAAAGGAAGGGCTGGCGTCAGTGGCGGCCATTTTATGCTGTTGGGTTAATCCATTTTGCTAATTATTAGGGGGGGATATGATTGATTATGTTAGTTTCGTTCATCATTCTATTTATATTTTGTTTATTATAATTATTTGAGTAAGTTATTTTATGACCTCTTTATTGATAATTTTGGAGTCAATTACTTTATTTTATTGTAATTGTGTTAAGTGATTGTGGTGTCCCCTGTGTGTGTTTAATGGACTAGTCCTTTGTATATATAAGTTCCCCATGTGTGTCATTAGGCAGGTCATGTTGGTTTGGTTGGTTTTGATTTCATTTCTGTTAAGTCTGGTTCTGTGCAGTTGACCTTTTTTTCTTTATGGGCCCAAGACCTGACTTTATTTTCATTCAGTTTTTCAATTATTTGATTTTGTAAACTTTATTTTTTGTAGTTAATAAATGACTTTTGGTTGGAAATCCTGTGTCCTTTGCCCTTGACTGCTTGGTCCCTCACATATGGTGTCAGAAGTGGGATCCGCAGAGGGCGCAGGTTTCCTATTTTTTTTTGGTTTTTCCCCGTTTGATCCTCCCTGGTCTTTTGAGCCATGAGTCGGCCTGGAAAAAGAGGGGCCCAAAGGATGGACAAGGAGAGGTGGAGGCCATAGAGAATGGTGAGGAGATTGTCCCAGAGGCGTCTGGAGGGCAGGAGCCAACCCTGGCAGATTTGACGAGTTTGTTCCGGGCCCACATGGCGCAGATGGATGCTCGGGAGGCCGGGAGGGCCCAAGAACAAAAGGATCAAGAACGACGATTTAAGGCATTGCAGCACCAGTTTGGCTTACTTCAGATGGAGGTACAAGCTCGTACTCATGCTCCACCCACCCCTGATCCACGTTCGATGAATCCAAGTCCAGAGGAAAGTCAGGATGGTGACCCTGATCTTGATCGACCATTTCCTGTAAGGAGGGAAAGAGTACTTCACCACGTGGACCAAGACAGAGGTCAGTCCTGGATTAAAGAACCCAGATTAGAAAAGTTAAGTGACTCTGATGACATAGAACATTTCCTGATAACCTTTGAGAGGATTGCTGCAGCATGTAGTTGGCCTAAGGCTGACTGGGCGTTCCGCCTGATTCCTCTACTGACCGGTAAGGCCCGAGCGGCATATGTGCTTATGGACATTGATGATTCGCTGGATTATGAGAGGGTCAAGTCGGCTATTCTGAGAAAGTACGATATTAATTCAGAGACTTATCGACAAAGATTCCGTTCTCTGGAGGTTGAATCATCTGAGAGTCCCAATGAACTGTATGCCAGGCTGAAGGAGCTGTATGGGAAGTGGATTCGACCGAAAGGTAAAACTATTGAGGAAATTGGAGAAATAATTATTCTTGAGCAGTATCTGCGAATGCTCTCTCCTGAGCTTCAGGTATGGATCCGGGAGCGGGGACCTGATACTGCTGCTGAGGCTGCATCACTGGCAAACGTGTTCGTTGCTGCTCGAGGAAGGAACCAGCCATGGAGTTGGCGGAGTGGGAGAGATTCTCGAAAACCCCAGGTCTTTCATCCGCCCCAGCACTACCACTCTGGTAAGCCTCCTGTAGCAGGAAAACCTGAAGCGGTGTTTCTCAAATCACCTAAGAAAGTGCCTATTTGTTACCTGTGTGGCCAAGAGGGTCATACCAAACCTGTTTGCCCGAAGAACGTTGTTAAGCTCTCTCAAGTCTGTTATGTGCCCAGAAGTAATGCAGCTCCGGTGAAGACCGGACGGTCCGTAAAGATGATCACGGTGGAAGTGAACGGTAAAGAACTTTCATGCTTTGGTTGATACTGGCAGTGACCAGACGTTGGTACACCGACGGTTTGTTTCACCTTCCTTGATTAACTCTACTGACCAAAGACTGATATGCTGTGTCCACGGCGATGAGAAACTGTTACCTACCGCGGGTCTTTACATCAAAGTACAGGGACAGACTTATCTCATGGACGTGGGGGTTGCAGATAATTTGCCGTATCCTGTGATTCTGGGGCATGACCTACCCATACTTTTGGATTTACTGCAGTCAGAACAGCTTTGTAATGTTGTGGTAACCAGGGCCAAAAAGAAACAGGAAGAGGAACAGACACAAACACTTAGTACTTTGCCTTTCTTTGATGTGGATATTGAGGTGGAACCTTCAAAGTCACGGAAGTCCCGTGGGGAAAAACGACGAGACAAACTTGCATATAATGTTTCCAAGACACCGACTAACCCCTCGTGTGACTTGTTTCAAAGTTTCCAGGTGCCTACTGACATGGTCCAGTTACAGCAGGAGGACGTCAGTCTAGCTCCGTACCTCAAGAAAGGGGAACAGGAAGCTACAGCCAATGCGGATGACACTGACTCTGCCGAAAGGTATGTGTTTCAAAAAGGTATTCTGTATCGTCAGTTTGAGTCAACAAACCAGCTTGTCGTGCCACAAGGTGTCCGAGAGGTAATCCTCCAGTTGGGTCATTCGATTCCCTGGGCTGGCCACCTAGGGAAACACAAGACCTTGGCCCGCATCAAGAGACACTTCTGTTGGCCAGGATTAAGGAGGGATGTGACTCGATACTGTCAAAGTTGTCCTGAGTGTCAGAAAGTCTCCATGAGAAGTCCTTCCAGAGCTCCATTACAACCTCTACCTGTTGTGGGTACACCCTTTGAGAGACTGGGGATGGATATTGTAGGTCCTGTAGAGAGGAGTCGAACTGGAAATAGATTTATGCTGGTTATCACTGATTATGCAACCAGATATCCTGAGGTGTTCCCAATGAAGTCCATTAAAGCCAAGTACGTAGCAACATGCTTAATACAACTCTTTTCCCGGGTTGGATTCCCCTGTCAGATCCTTACTGATCAGGGCACTAACTTTATGTCAACTCTCTTAAAGCAGGTATATCAGCTTTTGGGAATCGAGAGCTTACGTTCCACTCCTTATCATCCGCAAACCGATGGCCTCACAGAGCGTTTCAATCAAACACTCAAGCAAATGCTTCGCAAGTTCGTCAGCGAGTCCGGCAAAGACTGGGACCAGTGGTTGCCATATCTCTTGTTCGCATACCGAGAAGTTCCCCAGGCCTCGACGGGGTTCTCTCCCTTCGAGCTATTATATGGACGTGAGGTGAGGGGCCCTTTGACCTTGCTTCGGGAGCTGTGGGAAGGAACACCAGGTAACGAGGATTCGGTAAACGTGATCTCTTATGTGCTGCAGATGAGGGAACGGTTGGCAACGATGGCAAAACTGGCTCAAAGTCACCTGGCTGAGGCACAGAGATCTCAGAAGTCATGGTATGATCGATCTGCATGTGAACGAAGTTTTAACCCTGGCCAGCAGGTGTTGGTGATGTTACCAAGTCAGGAAAGCAAATTACTGGCAAAATGGCAAGGTCCATTTGAGATCCAACGGAAGCTGGGACGCACCACCTATGAAATTTCCACACCCGGCTTGGGACAGCCTAGTAAAGTCTTGCACATTAATTTGCTGAAGGAGTGGATTCCTCGTCCTGAAAAGGAGTCACAAGTCTTGATGATTCAACAAGTGAGGGAGGAGGAGGAACTGGAGGAGCAATATTTGCCTCAACCGGTCACGGAATGTGTTGATCTGGAGCATTTGCCCAAGGATCGCCAATCCCAAGTGAGAGCCATTTGTCACTCTGATCTTTTTTCTGAGTATCCGGGAGCCACAACATTGATTGAACATGAGATTGTGTTGAAAAATGATGCTGTTGTCAAAAGAATGAGTTATCGAATACCTGAGCGATTACAAGTCTCTTTGAGGGAAGAAGTTGATTTGATGCTGACGTTGGGAATCATCGAACCGTCTAAGAGTGAGTGGTGCCACCCAGTGGTTTTAGTCCCCAAAAAGGATGGAACCTTACGGTTCTGCATTGATTTCCGATACTTGAACTCTGTTTCCAAGTTTGATTCTTATCCAACGCCCCGTATAAGCGACCTCATTGACCGTTTAGGTCGAAGCCAGTATCTGACCACCATCGACCTCGCCAAAGGATATTGGCAAATTCCTCTCACTCCTCAATCCAGAGAGTTGACTGCCTTTAGAACACCCTGGGGACTATTCCATTTTAAGGTTCTTCCTTTTGGCCTGCATGGGGCTCCAGCCACTTTTCAGAGGCTCATGGACCAGATATTACATGGTTTGTCTTTTACGGCCGCTTATCTAGATGACATTGTTATCTATAGTGATACTTGGGAACAGCACCTACAACATCTACAAGAGGTTCTGCGGCGACTACAGCAAGCTGGTCTTACCATCAATCCACTCAAATGTGCTATAGCACGGACTGAAATTGAATATCTGGGCTATGTCATTGGTGAAGGGGTGGTCAGACCCCAGGTAAAAAAGATTCAAGTGATTCAACAGTGTCCTCTACCCCAAACACGGAAACAATTGAGATCGTTCCTTGGTATGGCAGGGTTTTATAACCGATTCATTCCTAATTTCTCTGGCAGAGCGGCAGCCTTGACGGATATGGTGGGTTCCAGATGCCCTAGTCAACTCCAGTGGTCAGAGGGAGCAAAGATGGCTTTCCAAGACATCCAGACTGCCCTGGGTGAGGACCCTGTGTTGCATAATCCTGATTTTAATGAACCCTTTATTGTGCAAACAGATGCTTCTGAACGAGGCATTGGAGCAGTGCTACTGCAAGGGACAGGTGACAGACGACAATTGGTGGCTTGCATTAGCCGTAAACTTTTCCCAAGAGAGGTCCGGTATTCTACCATCGAAAAGGAGTGCTTGGCTGTGAAATGGGCTCTGGATTCCCTGAAATATTATCTGCTGGGGAGAGAGTTTATTGTGGAAACTGACCATAAGGCTCTACAGTGGTTGAAAAGGATGAAGGACACTAACAGCAGGATTACTCGGTGGTACCTGGCCATGCAGCCCTTCCGATTTATCGTCCAGTATGTTCCTGGAAAGGACAATGTCACAGCTGACTTCCTCTCTCGCTGTGTTGGGGAGATTTCTGAAGTGGGGGGGAATGTGATGGCCGACAACGTGGCCCCACAGCAAGGCGGTAACTAACCCATGCAAAAACACATTTTTTCCTTTTTTTGTTTGTTTATATTATTTTTGGTTACCTTTTAGTACATTGCATTATTCAATATTTTGTTACAGATCACTTTAATATACATTTCATAATAACGACAGACACAGATTTGGTTCAATACATTCACTTTATTTATCATTTACACTTTTATCATACATGACTGGGTTGGGTGCACACTATCCAGTTGTCCTTGGTATATTGTGTTAATGTTTATTTCTTTTGAGTTTAAGTTACCTGCATGTGGAAAGTGGAGGTTTGGTGCTGCCTGGGACGCAGAGCTCCGTGGAGGTCCATTCCATTAAAGGAAGGGCTGGCGTCAGTGGCGGCCATTTTATGCTGTTGGGTTAATCCATTTTGCTAATTATTAGGGGGGGATATGATTGATTATGTTAGTTTCGTTCATCATTCTATTTATATTTTGTTTATTATAATTATTTGAGTAAGTTATTTTATGACCTCTTTATTGATAATTTTGGAGTCAATTACTTTATTTTATTGTAATTGTGTTAAGTGATTGTGATGTCCCCTGTGTGTGTTTAATGGACTAGTCTAAGTTCCCCATGTGTGTCATTAGGCAGGTCATGTTGGTTTGGTTGGTTTTGATTTCATTTCTGTTAAGTCTGGTTCTGTTCAGTTGACCTTTTTTTTTCTTTATGGGCCCAAGACCTGACTTTATTTTCATTCAGTTTTTCAATTATTTGATTTTGTAAACTTTATTTTTTGTAGTTAATAAATGACTTTTGGTTGGAAATCCTGTGTCCTTTGCCCTTGACTGCTTGGTCCCTCACACCCCTGTAGCCCAAGACTGGTGTCCCACTGAAGCTGAGCAGGGCTGAGCTGGTTAGTACCTGGATGGGAGACTCCTGAGAACACCAGGTTTCTGCTGGAAGAGGTGTTAGTGAGGCCAGCAGGGGGCGCTCACCCTGGGGTCTGTGTGGGTCCTAACGCCACAGTGTAGTGACGGGGACACTATACTGTCAAAGAGCACCGTCCTTCAGATGAGACATTAAACTGAGGTCCTGACTCTCTGTGGTCACAAAAAAATCCCAGGATGTCTTTCGAAAGAGTAGGGGTGTAACCCCGGTGTCCTGGCCAAATCTGCCCATTGGCCTCTGTCTATCATGGCCTACTAATCATCCCCATATATATACTAATTGGCTTCATCGCCGTCTCCTCTCCTCCAGTAAGCTAGTGTGTGTGTGTGTGTGTGTGTGTGTGTGTTGGGCGTTCTGGTGCAATATTGCTGTCGTCGCATCATCCAGGTGATGCTGCACATTGGTGGTGGTTGAGGAGATTCCTCCCTTCTATGTAAAGCGCTTTGAGTGCCGATAAAAGCATTATATAATTGTAATGAATTATTATTATTATTATAAAAGGTGTAGAGTGTAGGGTCTGGACCAATCAGACACACACTAATTACTCATATTCATTATATTTACTGAATATAAAGGTCTATGAAACTCCCCCAAAACTAACATCACAAATGAAGTTACTATGTCGGTCGGGTGTCCTGTTACAGAGCACCTTAAGACTGATAACAGACTTTTATGACCTGTAGGAATGCGCAAGAGAGAGACAAAGGGAAGACAGAGACAGACTTTAAAACAGACTTTGCTGCACTCATTTATGGATGAACTTCTCTATAAAATAACATGCATCTCCGGACATTGTCTGTGATAAGATACTGTCTTGTATAATGTCTTTTGAAACTATTATTATGACTATTATGTATATACTATAGTATGTATTGTATTATACAACCAACTAATGGTCAACGTAACCTCACCTATGTCATGCCTCCTACCTAATTAATCCTCATTTAATGACTCATACTTTGATGTACATCATCTTCTCTTAGAATGCAGTGTGGATTTGTTATATCTATCTGAGTATTAATAAACAGGAAAAGCCTAAGGCAGAGGTCTGAACAAAAGGTACGACCAAAGAGTCGTAAATCAACCAGAGCAATTTTCCCGCTCGGACATTTCACCTTTCTTATTGGTCGAGTCAATCCTTAGGGGAGGGATCTTTCTTGGGCTTTATTTAGAGACAGTCCACCGTGACCGCCCTCTCTTGCTTTTTTCCTTCCGACCACAACACTGTTCCTGAGGATACAAGGGGGAACCCCTTCCCCCTTCCCTGGGGGCCCTAGCCCCAGCAGGCCGTGAGCACCATCGGCCATGCTTGCGTGCTCCCAAAAGGGAGTCAGACTGTCTTTTCTTCAATCCAGAAACTGCAACCTTACCAACTGAAAAGGAGAACCTCAGGAGTGTTGGCACAAGACTTTTCCTAAGGCAGAAGAAGTCTGTCGCAACTCACACCCTTTACTCTGCGTGTCCTCCCCGGACCAGGGCTGGCAGGCCACAGTCTGCACTCCAGCCATGAGAACAGAGTCAAACCAACCATGCAAGTTCATCATATCTTCTTCATCCAACGAAGAAGAAAATGATTGAGACTTCAACATTTGACACTCGCAGAATCATCAACAACTTCCATTTTCAACAACTTTGATAATAGTGTACGCTACCCAGGCATGCAAGTATACTTTTGGAAATACTCACTGGAAATGACATTAGTAGTGTCACGTGACAAATGTGTAAGGGAGGCAGCCCCTGTGTTAAAAACTGGTAGAAAGTGGTCAGCAAAGAAATCTGTAGTAGAGGCAAAGGCTGACCTTCAAATTGGGGATATCGTGGGACAGGTACAGAATGGAAGAGGGGGTTTTGGGCTCAGTTTAGCTCCTCCTAAATGGCACAAGGCAGACCCAGCTCAAAAGAGGAAGCTGGTAGTCAACGAGGTGCGAAAGCAGGAGGAGAGGATGAGGTGTATAAAGGCCATTTCCCAGGCCAAGCAGGGAGAGTGGATGAGATGGGAGAGTGTGGAACAACGCAAGATGGGCTGGCAAGACCTTTGGTCAATGGAAGAGAGTAGGATCAGTTTCCTTATTAGGTCAACATATGATGTTCTCCCATCACCGCAGAACCTAAACCTCTGGGTAGGAGAGGATCCCTCTTGTCCTATGTGTTCATCACCTGCCACATTAAGGCACATTTTGACAGGATGTAAGGTGGCTCTTAGCCAAGGTCGGTTTACTTGGCGCCATGACCAAGTACTGCGATATTTGGCTTTAGCATTGGAAGGCAAGCGTAGTATGACCAATAAGTTGCCGCCTGTTCTAGCAAAACATTACATGCAGAAGACAATATTCCTCCGCCCAGGCGAGCAACCACCAAGAAAAGGTGTTAACACCAATTCTCGCTCAGGACAACTGGAAGCTGCTAGGGACTGGAAGATGCTGGCTGATCTTGATCAACGGCTTATTTTTCCACTTGAGATTGCCACCACTAACCTACGACCAGACATTGTGTTGTGGTCTGGATCAGCACGCATTGTTCAACTGATAGAGTTGACAGTGCCATGGGAGGATGCTGTAGATGAGGCATATGAGAGGAAGAAACTGCGGTATGCTCATTTGGCCACTGAAGCAGAACAGCGAGGATGGAGAGTCCAGGTTTATCCAGTGGAAGTGGGTTGTCGAGGTTTTGTGGCACACTCTACAACCCGGTTCCTCAGAGACGTCGGATTCAGCGGCCAAGAGTTGCGTCGCACAGTAAAGAACTTATCTGAAGCAGCAGAAAGGAGCAGCAACTGGCTGTGGTTGAGACAGAAAGATTCTAGCTGGCTGTGTACAGGCCGCCACGCTACGGTTTCGTAGAATTCTTGAAAAACTTGAAGAGTCTGTTGGTTTATTTGTAGAGGTTGTATAGTATGTAACTGCTTTAACGCACCAGTGGGGCTCGACAGCCTTAGTCAAACGGGTTGGCGCGTATGGTTGGGTTGCGGAGAGATTGTGAGATTGTGGTTAGGTCTCAGCAGCAGGAGGGAAGTAGAGGTCAGTAAGCTGGGCTGAGTTGAGTGGGGGACGGAGGGGGGTGACTCTGGGACGCCAGAGTCACTGTCGAGCCCTCTTGAGGTGTCGTGGGCTAGTCGACGAAACACTGAGGACGGAAGGTGCCCACTTGAAGACCCTAGAGATGTCCCCTACTCGGCTCAATCCAGACGGTTGTCGTGCTGGTCCACTAGGGAGACCACACTGTAGTTGCAGCCGTCGTGTGTGCTGACGCGCCAAGTACACTGCAGCCGTTAACGCCGGACAGAAGGGGAGTCACAACCTCATATGGAAAGAAGCGTAAATGGATGGAGAAGCATAGTTTACTGTAAAGCTACGTCTTAGTGTTGCTTATCTTGGCTAAAGCCGAGTACAAATCAGCATGAAGTTTTAACATCTACTCTCGTGTAATGGAAATCTTGATTTGATGCTTTGAAAATGAAATGCTGATGTTTCTTCTCATAGTTACATGGAACTGCTCAATAGTTCCGTTTCCGTCCTATCACTCACCTATTTATTTTATGTATGTGTGTACGTTGTTTAGTTTATGTGTATTTATGTGTATTAAAACTTGTACATAATATGTATTTGGTTCTGATTTGCTGCAATACGGAGTACCTTTACGATTTTGATTTAGCTACATGCTCAAAGCGCTGTACAATTACAAGCTAAGAAATAATTATTCTTCTGTGGCCAGGGAAGGTACCTTTTACTTAGAATAAATGAATAATCAAAGAGTTCGTTGGACGAACTGATTAATTGATTGTAATATTAATTCAGCCACATCAAGTTAATACAATTAACTGACCCAAATATTCATAATTAATAATACAAAATTATTATTGATTATTAATATTCCAAGAGCTGATTTGTTACAAGAGATATAAGTATAAAAGCATTACTGCACATGCTTCAGTCAACACTTGTTTGGGAACAGATAAAAGTGTTGGTGTATTGTTTAAAACTGCACAAAAGAGGAAAACACAATTTCATTACAATGACACTGGGGGAAATGTTATCAATAACTCATGGCAACATATTTTTTATATTAACTACGTGTAGTTGCACACTTTTCACAAGTCAAAGCAATTCATTACTACTCAAGGTTTAACAGTTGATATGACTGGACAGCCATTTGGATTATAGACAAATTAACAAATTATTTTACAGTGTACTATCATTTAAAGTTCATTTACAAAGTTGCTGCTCCTGGCCTCTGGCTGTGGGTCTGAGGAAGAGCTGAACCCATGATGCCCTCCACAACCCAAGGGCCAGCTCTTCTGCCTGGGTATAACGGGGGTGCAGGACCACCACCTGTTTGTTTGTTTTTTTCTCAGCCTTTTTCTTGGTTGCTTCAATAAACAGGCAAACATTTATTAACAGTGTCTTTTTAAAAGAGATTAGTATAAGTTGTACAAATTACCATTGTGTCGAATATTCTAGTACTTCACTTTTACTAGTTCCCATGTTCTAGTTCTAGACTCTGACATTACTATGAATAAAGCTATTAATTACTTAGAAATTATTTAAATATATACTGTAATAAGTGATAAAAACATCTCTCTAACATGGTCACTACAAACTTAATTTGTCTGCTACTTTTTGCCAGCCCTCTCTCCTGGCTTTTGCACACTTTGAGATGTCCCCTGGCGTTTTAATTCTGTTTTCAAATTCTGCAATAACATCAAGCAATAACTCTTGCTCTGCTGCGATGAAAAACTGAGCGCGCTCTTTGGCCACGGTAAGCAGCCAATAACAGCGTTGCTGATCAATGTTTCTACTATCGATACATATCCCCTTTTGACCCAGCGCATGAACGCGCAATTATCTCAGATAACGCAATCCAACTATACTAATCATAACCGGCAGGAGTGTTCGAAGAACCCAATTAGCCGGATCATGATGAGCACGTTGATATCATCTTGGATGTCTCGTTTGATCTCGGATGTTTTAAGCAACGTACGAAGAACGGGCCCCAGGATGGGCGTCGAAGAACCAAACAATCCAAGATCACGCCAAATCGCCAACAATCAAATCCAGCTAATTGAGTTAGTGACGTACGAAGAACGGGCCCCTGGTGATGAAGAGCTCTGAGAAAACAGACAAAAGAACAAAAATGAACAGCAACAGATGAGATCACATGACACTCCTGACTTCACTGAGATTACATGACTCTCCTGACCTCTGTAACGACAGAGACACACACAAGAGAAGAAGTGTTAAACATCAGACACACAATCTGATCATCTACACAGAGACACACACAAGAGAAGTGTTAAACATCAGACACACAATCTGATCATCTACACAGAGACACACACAAGAGAAGTGTTAAACATCAGACACACAATCTGATCATCTACACAGAGACACACACAGTGGCGATTCTAGGGGGTGGCCTGGGGCCAGGGCCACCCCTGAAAGCTCATTGGCCACCCCTGTGGCCACCCCAGATCTGATAGGTAGTTGGTCAAGTTCGTCAACACAAGAAACAAGAGAAAAGCTGTCAATCAATGATGACAGCTGATCAACTGATTTAGGGCCAGTTTTATATTTTTAACTAACACAGTAATGGTCGTACTGAGGCTGTGAGAGCTGATTTCTGCTCAGCGGACGTTTGGCCATGCAGGTCAGGTGACACATGAGATGAGCGCGCGGGCTGCTGCTGCTCCGAAACAGGAGGACGGTCAGTTACAACAGCAACAATACAACAACGATAAAAACGCTGGAATCTGTAGATTGAGAGGTATGGTAATTTAATGTTTAGTTATATCGTAGTTCCCTCTGAATGTGTAGGAAAACTGAAAAAGTCGAACTACACTGTACTAGCTAGCTTAGCAGACTGCAAACCAAGTTAAGAGTGCAGACAGTTGAAGAGGGCGCGCGCGCAGCTCTTAAAGGGACCACACCTTATTTCCACTCGTTACACCGCCATGAAATATGAAACGCTATTTTCTGGACTGAAGACTGAGAGTGTTTTTTTGCAGATGTGTGTGTTCAATAGAGCTAATGTTATATTTTTGGCCAACCAGTGTGTGAAATATAGTGTGAAAGTCTATATTTAAGTTATAACACAAGAACAAGCTGTGACTTATTTATTTGCTCTGCTCTGGCTGTTTAAAAATAACTTTTTGTTTGTATCAATTAGCTCATCTTCACAGTCCACATATTTTTAGACATTTAAATAGGCAGAGCAAATTGCATTTAAATGGCACAAATGTCATAAGTTAAATTATGAAGAAGCATCTTGACCATTTATGATTCTAAGTCTTAACGGTTTGATTTAAATAAACGTATTAATGTTTGCTGAATCAAAGCCAACGTTTCAATTTATACCTTCATCAGGGCCTTGGACATGAATACTGTCTGGGTTGAAAACCACTTTTTGCACATTTTTATACATCACAAGGCATCCTAATGACATTGTTCAGTGATCAGGCCATCATCTGTGTTACCTGTATTGTTACCCATGTTTGCTTTACTAATTGAAGTCCCCTTTTGTGGTTAAATAAAAACACACCTGGCAAAGAACAAACTAAAGCCCTATTCGCACGGGATTAGTATTACCTGGTGACCTCTAGTCATTTGTAATAATTGCGGAGTTTGTCTGTGATCTTAATCCCGTGCGAATCGGCCATGTCTGTAATTTGTAAAGTAAAAATTCCCCAGCAAATGACCTACCATATTTCGCAGAAAACGTAGGTCCTGTGATAATATTAGTCCCGTGCGAATCGGCATCTCTGTGATTTGGCAAGGATTTGGCGGGGATTTTTTTTCTCAAGGTATTTTTTTCTTTTGCGCCCATTATCTTTCGCGAAGAATGGAGGGTGCGTTGGAGTGTTTTGACAGTGTTTTGGGCGCTGGGTCATATCGCTATACACCATATACAATTTGCAGAAGGAAAAAACTGAAAACCACCACAAGTGCGAAGACAAAAAGAATGATTAGATGGAGATGCATGACATGTATAGCAGCATGCGGTAAGTAACATTCTTTTGTTTGTATCTAAAGATAACGACAAGACATGTCCAAGCAATAGCTTATAAAAAATAATGCACAATTTAAGCGAGGGGGTTCACATCATAATTAGAGGTTAATGTTACAAATAAATAAAGCAAGCTTGAGCTAATAGATTTTAACCTGGTGAAATGTTTTTTTTTTTTTTATCCATCTAACCGGACGCTCAACCATACGCACGGTGTACAGTGCCATAAAGTCGCCCATTGAAAACATATTTCCACTGGGCTACAAGAAATATATTATGGGTTTAAACTATTTTTATATGGTTATAGTTTATTTTATTAATAGTATCTTTGTTTATTTGTCATTGCTATCAATAGCCAACATGGCACATTTAAATAACCGCCTATGAATAATTATTTAAAAAAAACTATATCAATCTTGCTAGCCCATGTGTAAACTGTAAAAATACAGTGAAGAATACAGACTACATTAAAGATATGTAATAAAAATGTGATGCACAAATGCAAGCAATGTTGGCTGTTTTTTTTTTTCCTGGTCTTCTTCTTGTATAGTTATGCAGTGTAGTAAGTCAGGGCTGGGTTTAGGTATTATTTTTTTTTTAGATTACCTGAAAATCAAAATGTCATTCTTAAATTTCTTAATACTTTTGATGTCACTGTTCTCATGCCAATCATTTTCTGTAGTTTAGGTTCTTAAATTTGTAATAAAATGTTGACCTTCCCCTGATTTATATTAATTAAACATCTGTGTTGAATATTAACACTGCAAACTGACAATGTGTACTGACCGCCTTCTCTCTTTTATAGCAAAATCATGGTACAATGAGAGAACACCACGGGAGCGAGGCCCTTCCTTTTGGGAAACAGAGGTGCTCCAGAATTTTCAAGACAATGATTGGTACCTCAACTTTAGAATGCCCAAAGAGGCCTTCAATATCCTTTGTGACCAGCTGCACCCATACATCAACCCTCAAACTACCAACATGTTGGATCCAGTACCTCTAGAGAAGAGGGTAGCAGTTACCATCTACAAGCTTGCCAGTAATGTTGAGTTCCACGATGTTGCCAACCTGTTTGGTATTGGAACCAGCACCGCCTGTAATATCTTCTGGGAGGTGTGTGAGACACTGAGTAAACTCAGGAGGGTTCTTGTGAAGAGGCCTAAAACTGTCCCTCAAGTCCAAGCCATCATCACAGGATTTGAGAGGAAGACGGGATTCCCCATGTGTGCTGGGGCATTGGATGGCACGCACATCCCAATCATTGCCCCAGCGAGCTATCCCACCGACTATTATAACAGAAAAGGATGGTACAGTGTTCTTCTTCAAGGACTTGTAGACCACACTTACAGCTTCCTTGATTTTGATGTTGGTTGGCCTGGGAAGTGCCACGATGCATACGTTTTTGAGTGTTCACGTCTGTGTCGCAAGCTAGAGGATGGTACCTTTTTCCCTCCAGTCAGCAGGAACATCCAAGGGGTCGACATACCTGTCCTGATTGTGGCCGATTCTGCCTATAGCTTGACTAGCAACATAATGAAGCCATTCCCGGAAGGTACAGCGAGGGGTCCCAAGGCAGCCTACAACGCCTCCCTGAGCCGTGCTCGTATCCATGTTGAACACGCATTTGGTCGCCTCAAGGGCCGTTGGAGATGCATTATGAAAAGAAATGACTGTCAAACCCAAAATGTGAAGTACGTTGTGTCTGCTTGTGTAGTGTTGCACAACTTCTGTGAAATGCAGAAAGTTGCTTACCAGGAACCCCAGGAAGATGTGTTGGATCAGCCAGAGGCAGGACCAGAGCAGCATGATGTACCTGCTCTCTCCCCAGCAGAGCACATCCGGGAGGCCTTAGTAGCTCATATTAATACAAATCAGTAAAGTGCAGAGAAGCTTTGGAAGCTCATACACAAACTATGCAGTCAAGACCCACGTGAAATTGAAATCAAACATTTATTTATAGTGCAGAGCATCCTTCATTTCTGAACTTGGCAAGTTTGAACTTTTGTTAAACTTTTTTTTCTCCAGTGTTTTGATATAAAATAAACAATTGTTACAAAATATAAAAGAAATGTGCAAATATTGCTTTCCTAAAAGAAAAAGGCACATTCGGAATTTGTCCAAACGAAGTTGTCTAAATTTCTATTTTTTTTACACACCTTTTTCCCTACATACTGTAAAATGTGCAAAATACTGCTTTCTGTACTAGGGAAGCACCAAAACCATACAAAAATCAAAGTAAAGTGAAATAAATAAAATGGTGAACTGCCAGACCTTCTAAACACACTAAATCTAACAGACCTAAGAACAAATGCTGCTTTCCTGCAAGATGTTAAGGCACAAAAAGCTATTTGGGTGTGTCATTGTAGTAGTGCACTTGATATGCTGCTGGGGCAGGGGGTCCAGGGGTTGTGGCTGGAAAGTCCATGCTCTCAGCTGATGGGCGTTGGGGAGGTGGTGTATAAGGGTAGTAATGTGGGGATGAAAATGGTGAATGGTGGGACTGGGGCCTGAAGCACTGAAACATCTGGAGCATTAACGACCTGTTCTCTTCTGCTCTCTTTTCATCAGCTTCCATCTTCTTCATTTCAAAATCAAGACGTTTCCTTTCCAGCTCCATTCTATTTCTCTCCATCTCTTTCTCCCATTCAAACCGCTCCCTGTCGTAGTCACAGGTATTTTCATTTTGCAGGAGACGGTCCAGACCCTTGTCCATTGCCTCCATTATTTGTGTTTTTCGGCCCTTTCTTCTGCGATGTGCTGCAAAGACAAAACATTTATTTCAGCAAATTCCGATGTTAAAACTTATAAATAACGGGAACATTCAATGCGACAGTTATTAATTTAAATCCCTTTGGTAAGAACTATGTAATGGTCAATTAATGGTTTGTGACACCTTTGGGACATTTGTTTTGGTTACATCTGTGTGCCTGGCAATGTCAGTGCCCCACGCAATGTGCCAAAGTTCAGTTGAGTGATGCACCTGTTAAGAAAATTATGTATTTGAGCTCTCATAATTCCTTATATTTTTATTCTCAATTAAAGTGATGCTGTGATGTATATTATGCTGTAATGGTGGTAGGCTACTATTAGCAGGGTGAGGGAGACTCTCCTGGGATTTTCTAAGTGCAGGATTATTGCAGTCCACCACAACATAGACCAGACAAGCCTCATTTCACTATTCATACATGAAAGTGCACACACAACAAAGCATCACTGTAAATGACAAAAACAATGAAAGTTATTATTGGAGATAAAATACAAATGCCTGGTGGTTACAGTTGCATCACTCAACTGAACCTAGTGTGTGATAGTGTTGTTGCCTCCGACACACGCATGTAGCCAAAACAAATATTGCCCAAAG
The DNA here is from genome assembly GCA_031834385.1 of Semotilus atromaculatus. NCBI lineage: Eukaryota > Metazoa > Chordata > Actinopteri > Cypriniformes > Leuciscidae > Semotilus > Semotilus atromaculatus. Next base: position 57,459 of record JAULUF010000041.1, read on the forward strand.
GTACATTCACAAAATATTGATACTTTTAAGTATAATAGTAAAGCTAACCATATCATCGATTCGCTCCTAAGTAACTACCTACATGTGTGTACCTTATTGAAAACCATTACCAACCTGAGAGCCCACCTTGTGGCTTGGGTTCAGCAGGAGGAGGAGGAGGTGGGGGTGGTGGTGCTTTGGAGGCTGAGCCATGACTGTATGCCTCATCCTCTGCTTCATTTTCCCTAGATGTGTTGTGATCATTAGGGCTCTCAGATGAACCTGCTGAAAACAAAAGAAAATCAAGCAGGTTCACTCAGTAATGATTTTCTATGCTTCTACTCATTTCTTTATTTAATTATAGAGATTATTATTATTATTATTATATGTCTACATATAAATTAACAACACAATATAGTGTTACAGTATTATGCAGTGTACAGGCCAGTGTAGGCTGCTTACCACGGTCAGATTCCTCATCTGAACTCCCCCCGTTATCCATCCTTATGTCTCCAGAGTTGTTCATAGGACGGCAACCTGTATAAAAAAAAAAGAATAATAAAAAATTTGAAACAAAAACAATAGAAAAGTAGGTAACACTTTATTTGACACGGTCCTTGTTACATATGTTACATGTACTACTTACCATAGAAATAACGGTAAATTATGCATAATTACATGCAACTAACCCTCAACCAAATCCTAATCCTACCCTAACCCTATAGTAAGTACATGTAGTTAATTAATATTAATCAGTACTTAAATATATAATTACACTGTAAAAATTACACCTTAAAATAAAGTGTAACCGAATAGTATAATGTCAAACGAATGTGATTTGCTGTGGATCAACAATTGGCAAGTAGTTAGTTGTCTAAATTGTGTGGCATTACTAAAGTTGGCATAAAGTTAACGTTACTGTACGTTAGCCGTTGTACGTTGCTGTTAAACTAGCTTTTAGTGTAGCATATGTTTGTATTACCTTAACGTTACAGTAACTTACGTTAGCTGCTGAAACGGAGAAACGTTTATAGCGGCTAAACTGGCTATTACTGTACCATATGTTAGGTAACGTTAGAAGGGAAATGTTGATTAATCTTACCGAGAACAGCGTCCAGTTCATCAAAATAAGGACATTTAATGGGGTTTGATCCGGTCTTCTTGTTGTTTTTGAGGCTATCACGGTACTTTCGTCGCAGGTAGTCCAACCTTTCTTTACACTTGGTCCAATCTCCAAAGTCCTGTATAGACGGGCACCGGAGGACGAGGTCTTTGTGAATATTTTCCCAAACGGTGTGGTTGTGCACCATTTGTTCAAATTGCCTTTGGTAACGTGGTTCACCCCAAACATCGATTAAACAGAGTGTCTCTTCCCGCGTCCAATGTCGTGTTTTCTTCTTAGCACTAGCAGCCATGTTGAGAAACAAGGAAGCAGATGTACGCAAAGCCTTGACGTCATATCCGGGTTCCAGGAGAGCGCGAAGTCAGTAATTTTGAGTAAAATCTCAGGCTTCGCTTATCCCGTGCGAATGCACCACACGAAATTCAGATGTGGTGGGGTAATTTCTGAATCACACGAGGTCCCCAGATAGAACTAATCCCGTGCGAATAGGGCTTAAGATATTCAAATTCCAGTATCTCTAACAAATTATATCTAAGCTAAATAATAACATAAACTAAGCATGTAAAGAACAACAAATATTTCAGTTTTTTCCTTACAAGCTTAGTTTTTCTTTTGCTTTTACAGATACACGTTTTATAAGGTCCTATCTTTAAGCATTTTGGTTTATCCTGTTGGATTTGTGTTTTTATGTAACCACAAGATGGTGCCTCAATCAGTAAAGCAAACACAGGTAACAATACAGGCGACACAGATGATGAACTGATGACTGATACATGTTATTCTATAGGATGAGTTAAGAGCAGTTTAATTTTGCTACTCCAATCTAACTTGTGAAGAGACAAGGACTTTAATCCACTACAAGAAAATAGCTCTTAGATAATGTTTACCCTATCCTGACCATAATTACTGATTAAAAATAGACCAGAGATACTTGAGGACTGTTATAGGTGGTTAGGACTGTTTTTAACAGGATAGACACCTTTAGTTGACAGTTATGAGACAGGAAATCATGGGAGAGAGAGAGAGAGGATGTGACATGCAGCAAAGGACCGGGATTCGAACCATGGTCGGCTGCGTACGTATACACATTAAACTTCGCTATGCCATGGCCACCCCACACTAGCTTTGTGTCCCATCTTGGCCACCCCCCAAAAAATGTCCTGGATACGCCACTGGACACACACAAGAGAAGTGTTAAACATCAGACACACAATCTGATCATCTACACAGAGACACACACAAGAGAAGTGTTAAACATCAGACACAGAGACACACAAAAGAAGTGTTAAACATCAGACACAATCTGATCATCTACACACACAAGAGAAGTGTTAAACATCAGACACACAGAGAGACACACAAGAGAAGTTAAACATCAGACACACAATCTGATCATCTACACAGAGACACACACAAGAGAAGTGTTAAACATCAGACACAGAGACACACAAAAGAAGTGTTAAACATCAGAGACACAATCTGATCATCTACACACACAAGAGAAGTGTTAAACATCAGACACACAGAGAGACACAAGAGAAGTTAAACATCAGACACACAATCTGATCATCTACACAGAGACACACACAAGAGAAGTGTTAAACATCAGAGACACAATCTGATCATCTACACAGAGACACACACAAAAGAAGTGTTAAACATCAGAGACACAATCTGATCATCTACACAGAGACACACACAAAAGAAGTGTTAAACATCAGACACACAATCTGATCATCTACAGACACAAGAGAAGTGTTAAACATCAGATTCACAATCTGATCATCTACACAGAGACACACACAAAAGTGTTAAACATCAGACACACAATCTGAGCATCTACACACACACAATAGAAGTGTTAAACATCAGACACACAATCTGATCATCTACACACACAAAAGAAGTGTTAAACATCAGACACAATCTGATCATCTACAGCTACACACACAAAAGAAGTGTTAAACATCAGACACAGAGACACACAAAAGAAGTGTTAAACATCAGAGACACAATCTGATCATTTACACACACAAGAGAAGTGTTAAACATCAGACACACAGAGAGACACACAAGAGAAGTTAAACATCAGACACACAATCTGATCATCTACACAGAGACACACACAAGAGAAGTGTTAAACATCAGAGACACAATCTGATCATCTACACAGAGACACACACAAGAGAAGTGTTAAACATCAGACACACAGAGACACACACAAAAGAAGTGTTAAACATCAGAGACACAATCTGATCATCTACACACACAAGTGTTAAACATCAGACACACAATCTGATCATCTACAGACACAAGAGAAGTGTTAAACATCAGATTCACAATCTGATCATCTACACAGAGACACACACAAAAGTGTTAAACATCAGACACACAATCTGAGCATCTACACACACACAATAGAAGTGTTAAACATCAGACACACAATCTGATCATCTACACACACAAAAGTAGTGTTAAACATCAGACACAATCTGATCATCTACAGCTACACACACAAGAGAAGTGTTAAACATCAGACACACAATCTGATCATCTACACAGAGACACACACAAGAGAAGTGTTAAACATCAGACACAGAGACACACAAAAGAAGTGTTAAACATCAGACACAATCTGATCATCTACACACACAAGAGAAGTGTTAAACATCAGACACAGAGAGACACACAAGAGAAGTTAAACATCAGACACACAATCTGATCATCTACACAGACACACACAAGAGAAGTGTTAAACATCAGACACAGAGACACACAAAAGAAGTGTTAAACATCAGAGACACAATCTGATCATCTACACACACAAGAGAAGTGTTAAACATCAGACACACAGAGAGACACACAAGAGAAGTTAAACATCAGACACACAATCTGATCATCTACACAGAGACACACACAAGAGAAGTGTTAAATATCAGAGACACAATCTGATCATCTACACAGACACACACGATGAGTGTTAAACATCAGAGACACAATCTGATCATCAGTCATTTTGTCGTTACGGGCCGGATCCGGCTGACTACATGTGTTGTCGTGTGTAGGCGCAGGTCCTCCGTCTGATCTGGATCCTGAAGCCTTAAAATACTAAAAATTAAAGCCTCAGTAGGCAGTCTTTTGTGACCAATTAAGTTTCTTTTAACGGTTTACTTCTCTTTTTATAAAAGTAAATGTTAATAAAACTTCATTAAAGTATAAAATTCAATAATCACTGTTTGAATCAAAGGTGTAGTCAGCTCTAAGGGTTTAATGACGTATCCAAAGAGGCAATCAACTCTTCTGTCTTTTACATCAGAAGTTTGGCTCTAATCTTCTTGATAGACGCAAGTTTTAAAAAAATCCTTCAAGGCCTCGCCGGTGCAAGCTGGAGGTCTCATGTTCTTGAGCTCAACAGTAAACTCAACCAAGATGGCTGATTAGAGCACTATGAACAGGAGTTGGTTGCAATGAGGAGAAAGGGCTCTAAATACAGCAATCTGTGTTTTATTAACAAAAAGATACTCAGAAACAGGACAACTTAAACACGAAGTAGAACTGACACTGACCTTCATAAAAACCAAAGAAAGTGAAAAACCTGTTACAACTTATCAAACCATTTGTAACTTGCCTATGAAGACCAACTGAAACAGAAAACTGAAACATATACAACACCCATCCAAACAAACTCAGATTATTGGAGTCTCTGATTAATAACTGCTTCTTGATTCTGGCACCGTTTGTGAGATTTGCAGCAGGAGTGGGTTTACAATCTTCTCAAATATTAAAAATGAGGTTTGAATTTGTTTTGCAGCAAATCATTTTCTGAATATGCATTGTGCCATTTTAGCTAAACTTCAATTGGGATATAATTATTTAGCTTTAGAAAGGCAAAACGTTTAAGGTAACAGGATTGACAATTACACTTTAATGTAGTGTTCCTGTAGATTACACCGGGCATTCTCAGGGAATGCATGAACAGATATGACAATTTAGTGCAGATCGTCTTAAGTGACTTATTTAGCATTCAATGTAATGAGCGATCTAATGTAAAGTGTTGTGCAAAACAATGCGAAACTACAAGGTTCGGTTTAGAAAGTCTTTATTGCTGATATTTGACTGACAGCAGCAGTTCAGGAGTCTTCAGAAGAATCAATAACCTACAAGAATGAATAAAATAATTTAGACATCAATAGGCGGGATGTAAATGTCCTGATCATCTGGTTAAACTTTAGTTTGTGATAGTGAACAGCTGACTTTGCATTATCCCTTTACAAAAAAAAAAAAAAAAAGTATGTTTATCATAGTATGATGATCAATAATTACCATCCATTTGGTCTTCTTGCCGTCATCCTCCTACACCTGACAGAATAAACAGATTTAGTTGATCTGCAGTCACTATTAGTAAGATCTGAGTTTGATTGCGATCACGTCACCTTAATCACAGCAGAACATGTGCACGTCATTGAGAGCGGTGTCATCTCCAGCTCCCTGTGGCTCTTCTACACGGGTCTGTAAGCCGCAGATTCCCTTTCCAAGACACTTTGGACTCCAGTTTCCCCAGTTGCCCCAGTAATCTCCGTCACCCTCCAGCAAATCCCCTTCAGTGCAGGTGAACCTGGAATAAATTTAGATGTGACTTATGATTAAATAATGTAATGGTGCTGTTTGATTGAATGTCAGTCACATGATCACCGGAAGCCGACGGCCTAATCACTGCAATCTTGAACAGCAGCACGACTGTGAGTGAGATATTAACTAAACTGAGTCCTTAAAAATAGTAAAAAAAACCAGGATGGGTAAGAGGTTTACACGAAGTAAGAGAGGTTATAACTTATAGCACCACACACTCACTTGATGTTGTTTGCGGCCGTATCATCTCCAGCTCCTTGGGAAGATTCAACTCTCAGCTGGAAAGATGTCAAGACTCCAGAAGGACACCATTTGACATCCGTCCAATCACCCCAGCTGAAGAAAACACAGATGTCGCCTGATCAAATCAATCATTGTCAAAAAAAAAAAATATTCCCTCAGTTTATCTAGCTCAAACACTATGCAAGAATTGTTAATAATTAGAGTCCATTACCTTCCTACGGTGGACTGGATGGAGGTGTGTTCCCGTGTGGACAGATCCATGCAGTGAAGACGAATCGCATTGAGCGCCGTGTCATCTCCAACACCGATTGGCCTTTCCACCTTAAAACATTTGGCAGACGCTTTCATCCAAAGTAACTAACATTGCATTTCAAGGTACACATTTACATTTCCCTGGGACTTGAACCCATAACATTGGGGATGCAAGCACCAACGCTCTACTGTTTGAGCTACAGGAAAGCAATGACATGTCACAAAACAACAAGACAATCTTCCATTTGAAAAAGTAATTTACCTAATACTTAGTAAAATTTCTCTTCATGCTCTTTAGTATTACACAGACATTTTAAAAATATTAAGCAGGAGCAGTTCACCTGGAATTAAAAGACAAAAAGCAACTCCATAGTTTTGATCCTTTGAAGCATTCATCCCATATTAGCAAAATAGTCAACTTACCCTCAGACTAAACCCTGCGGCGTACCTTCCACTTGGACACATGCTCTTTTCTCCCCACGATCCCCAAATCCCTCCGTTCGACACCGTCAGCTCAGATCTGTAGATGCTCCGCTCAGAAGGACCATCTGTGGACTGACCGCTCACATGCCCAATAATGGCTAGCAGTGAAAACAACATGGAAAAGAAGTGATGCATTGCTACAGCACTGGCCTGAAGACTGAGAGTTAGATTAATTTGTAGGTAGACTATCTGCAGAGAACGATAAAGCAGAGACAGTAGTACAATCACATTCACAAGTTTATTAATGACGAAGCCTCATATTTATACACAAGATTCAGCAGAATCATTAACCACGATGTCCAATCCATCCAATCATATTACTCAAAGATCAACCCCTACCATATTTGGCATATTACGAAATGATGTTTTATTAACAAAGTTCTGGAGGAGCACGTTCAGATAATCAAACCTAATTAAACACGAGTGGAGCACATTCAGATAATCAAACCTAATTAAAGGGATGGTTCTGGGTAAAATCAACCTATTGATTAGTTGGGGTGTTAATTTATACATGTTGAATAGTGCTTCACAGTCCAGTCCAGTCGGTGGCGGTAAAGCACTGAAAGTTGGTTTGCCAACCGCCATAAAAAATCCAATAGAAGAAGAAGAAGAAGAAGAAGAAGAAGAAGAAATCAACCTCCAGTCCGGTAGGTGGCGGTAATGCTCCTAAATGCTGGTTGCCAACCACCAATCAAATCAAAGAAGAAGAAGAAATCAACATCAACCCAGGGGAAGCATTTAATATGGAAAGCATTTTGAAAGTACATGCAGAACAAGATCAAATATATAGTGCTATTATGAAATATGGTAAAGCAATAGGAATAGTTTGGAGAATTTTGAGTGACTGGATGTAGAAAATTATTATAAAATATTTGTTGTTATTTTTTTCCTCTAACACTCTATTGATTAGTTGGGTTGTTAATTTATACATGCTGAATAGTGCTTCACACTCCAGTCCAGTTGGTGGCGTCAATGCTCCGAAAGTTGGTTTGCCAACCGCCATAAAAAATCCAATAGAAGAAGAAGAAATCAACCTAGGGTCCTTTGCACCTTAGGCTGCGTTCCAGTCCAAAATTGTCCAAACTTGTCATGCCCTTCACTCGCTAACTTCCCTCTGTCTCGTTCACTCGGATGTACATCATTACTTACGTTGCACGAGTGCCCACTACTGGTGGAAACCGCAATGAGCTGAACTGGAACGTCCTAAGCCCTCGATCACTTGGAATCAGCTGTGGAGTTGATTTATTATTTACTTTTTTCCCTTTAAGAATTTGTTTAATGCAGCATTCAAATGTATATAGGTGTGTTTGGGTTGCTTTAAATAAATAAAAAAATATAATTGATATATCATAGAGTGGTTTGTTGTGGTGGTGATTAGATGATATCTGTGGTTACGTCACAATCGTACTGCATTGTGGGACATATAGGGGCCTAAGGTGTACATATGAAGTAGACTCGCTCCCTCGGTCTAAATCGAGGGAACGAGGGTCTGTCCAAATGAAAGTCCCTCGTCCAATCCACGAAGTGGAACGCACTTCAAAATGGCGGCAGGGATTCCCCCGAGGGGAAGTGCTTAGGGAAGTTCGCAAGTGCATGTCTAAAAGTGGACTGGAACGCAGCCATGGCATCAAGCCAAGCACCCATCATTCTAGGCATTATTAGTGTTTGGCTCGACGTCATGGTGCAAAGGACCCTAGGTTGATTTTACTCCGAACCATCCCTTTAAACACGAGTGGAGCACATTCAGATAATCAACCCAATCAATGAGTTAAGAGGTATAGATGTGTGTGTACAGTGTGTATATATATATATATATTAGTTAAAGGAGTGGTCAACTCTTGGCTGGTTGTCTTTCACTTGGGGTTTCTTTTTTTCCTCAGCTCTAGGCTACTAGGCATCGGGGGTTTAATGACGCATCAGTATATCCAAAGAGGCAGTTTTTTATACTCCTGTTGTTTCCCACCCAAGTAAAACACATGTCTGGCAGTTTCTTACAGGTTTACCTGCGTTCACATTTCCTCAACTACATAGCAGCGATTGCAAGGACATCCCTGATAAAGGAAACGATCAGTTAGAAGATAATAATGTTGTGTTTATGTACTTGTCAGGAGATGGTGCTGTAGTCCACATGTTGTTACCTATAAATTGCCAGCAGCCATATCCCCCTGTAGCCCAAGACTGGTGTCCCACTGAAGCTGAGCAGGGCTGAGCTGGTTAGTACCTGGATGGGAGACTCCTGAGAACACCAGGTTTCTGCTGGAAGAGGTGTTAGTGAGGCCAGCAGGGGGCGCTCACCCTGGGGTCTGTGTGGGTCCTAACGCCACAGTGTAGTGACGGGGACACTATACTGTCAAAGAGCACCGTCCTTCAGATGAGACGTTAAACTGAGGTCCTGACTCTCTGTGGTCACAAAAAAATCCCAGGATGTCTTTCGAAAGAGTAGGGGTGTAACCCCGGTGTCCTGGCCAAATCTGCCCATTGGCCTCTGTCTATCATGGCCTACTAATCATCCCCATATATATATATACTAATTGGCTTCATCGCCGTCTCCTCTCCTCCAGTAAGCTGGTGTGTGTGTGTGTGTGTGTTGGGCGTTCTGGCGCAATATTGCTGTCGTCGCATCATCCAGGTGATGTTGCACATTGGTGGTGGTTGAGGAGATTCCTCCCTTCTATGTAAAGCGCTTTGAGTGCCGAGAAAAGCGTTATATAATTGTAATGAATTATTATTATTATTATAAAAGGTGTAGAGTGTAGGGTCTGGACCAATCAGACACACACTAATTATTCATATTCATTATATTTACTGAATATAAAGGTCTATGAAACTCCCCCAAAACTAACATCACAAATGAAGTTACTATGTCGGTCGGGTGTCCTGTTACAGAGCACCTTAAGACTTTTATGACCTGTAGGAATGCGCAAGAGAGAAACAAAGGGAAGACAGAGACAGACTTTAAAACAGACTTTGCTGCACTCATTTATGGATGAACTTCTCTATAAAATAACATGCATCTCCGGACATTGTCTGTGATAAGTTACTGTCTTGTATAATGTCTTTTGAAACTATTATTATGACTATTATGTATATACTATAGTATGTATTGTATTATACAACCAACTAATGGTCAACGTAACCTCACCGATGTCATGCCTCCTACCTAATTAATCCTCATTTAATGACTCATACTTTGATGTACATCATCTTCTCTTAGAATGCAGTGTGGATTTGTTATATCTATCTGAGTATTAATGAACAGGAAAAGCCTAAGGCAGAGGTCTGAACAAAAGGTACGACCAAAGAGTCGTAAATCAACCAGAGCAATTTTCCCGCTCGGACATTTCACCTTTCTTATTGGTCGAGTCAATCTTTAGGGGAGGGATCTTTCTTGGGCTTTATTTAGAGACAGTCCACCGTGACCGCCCTCTCTTGCTTTTTTCCTTCCGACCACAACACTGTTCCTGAGGATAAAAGGGGGAACCCCTTCCCCCTTGCCTGGGGGCCCTAGGCCCAGCAGGCCGTGAGCACCATCGGCCATGCTTGCATGCTCCCAAAAGGGAGTCAGACTGTCTTTTCTTCAATCCAGAAACTGCAACCTTACCAACTGAAAAGGAGAGCCTCAGGAGTGTTGGCACAAGACTTCTCCTAAGGCAGAAGAAGTCCGTCGCAACTCACACCCTTTACTCTGCGTGTCCTCCCCGGACCAGGGCTGGCAGGCCACAGTCTGCACTCCAGCCATGAGAACAGAGTCAAACCAACCATGCAAGTTTGTAATGGGGCTCTACTGGTTATGAAAATTAGTCACCAATATGGGGTGTCTAGTCAGGACACGGAAGGCAGGGATATTCATTGAATGGTTTAATATATATTTAGCAATACAGATGCACAGGCACTATTTCTTATAGACTTTACAGTGTAGGTGTGGTTCTAAAGGAAATGAAATAAACATCGACATTAACTAACATAAACACAATTGAGGCTAATAAGTCTCTATAGCTACTTAAAATAAACAATACTAAACATGTCCTGAAACATGAGCTACAATAAGAATGCCATACAACTTACACATACAACAGAGATAAAGGCTGTCACTGACTGTAAACTACCACATAAATTGCTAATATTAACTTATATAATATAATTGTAACTTACTTATGGTCACTGACGCACACGAACACAGCCTGAAGCTTAACTTAGAAACTGAAACTAAACTGACGATCGTTCTCTGCAATCCAGGGCATGTCGTAACATGTCAGAAAAGGGGCCGTGGCCTGAACGAACACTCGCTATACATGCTCAATCCAGGTTCACATCACTTGAGCCTTTTGCACAGCCGCCCCATAATTCACGGTGTGAATTATCTCCTAGAAAGGCTCAACTATCCACAGGAGCTGTTGTCGAGGCATTCTCCGGGATGGCCGGCAGCTCAATGAGCTTGGCGACTGGTCTGGTGTAGGTCCTCTCATTCACCTGCACCTCAGCAGTCCTCACTTTCCCATCGACACTCCTGATGGTCTTCGTGATCCGTCCCACGGGCCACAATGCCCGAGGTAACCTTTGGTCAATTACCATCACCACTGTACCAACAGTGAGGTTCTCTGTGTCCTTTACCCATTTCTGCCTTGACTGCAAGAAAGGTAAATAGTTCCGTATAAAATGGGTCCAAAACTGGTCAGATAACACCTGACTGTGCCGCCATCTTCTCCGACTGAGAATCTCAGACTCAGGGTACACCACTTGAGGAAGTGAAGAGTCGGGCCGCCCCATGAGGAGGTAGTTGGGAGTTACGGGATCCACATCAGCTACATCTGTCGACACATAGCCCAGTGGCTTGGAGTTGAGGATTCCCTCCACCTCAATCAGAACTGTCTGCAAGACTTCTTCGGTCACTGTCTGTGCCCCCAGAGTAACGTAGAGTGCAGCCTTAATGGATCTGACTTCCCGCTCCCAGGCTCCACCAAAGTGAGGTGCATTTGGTGGGTTGAACTGGAAACGGATCTGGTGCTTAGCCAACTTGGTCTGCAGTTCTTCGCACATGGCCTCAAAACTTGCTTTAAGCTCGTGCTCCCCTCCGCGGAAGTTGGTCCCACAGTCAGAGAGAAGCTCGAAGGGAGTTCCCCGTCTAGCCACAAACCTTCTGAGTGACATAAGGAATGAGTCGGTATCCATGTTGGACAGCACATCTAGGTGAATGCACCTGTTGGTCATACACTTAAATACTATTCCCCATCTATTTTCTGTACTCCGACCTCGCTTGACCTGGAATGGGCCAAAGCAATCTACTCCTGTCGAATAAAATGGAGGCTTCAGGAGGCGGAGACGACAAGGGGGCAGATCTGCCATCTTAGGAATAACAGGCTTTGCTCTCCATTTCTGGCACTCTGGACAGGATCTCTGATGGCGGCGCACAGCTTCGCGGCCTTGCAGGATCCAAAACTTACGTCGGAGCTCTGCAAAAACCCTCTCCGATCCAGAATGGAGTAACTTTTTGTCATACTGTTGTATGATGAGTTTGGTAATATGGTGCTTAGGTTCTAGCACAATTGGGTGTACGACACCTTCTTCCAGACTAGTAGAACGGCGCAACCTACCACCTACTCGGATTAGGCCCCTAGAGACGTCGAACTCTGGAGCAAGTGACAAGAGCCGACTGCTGTATGGAAGTGCTTTCCCTGTTTTTAGGCACTTTACTTCGTCTGGAAAGCTATCATATTGCGCTCTCTGAAGGATTCGGAGTTCTGCTTCTGCGTAGTCATCTGCACTGAGGGTGCTTGACTGGGAGGCCGCCCCATGCAGTGACCTACTCATTGACTCAAGGAGATCTTCAAAGGTAGAGTGGTCTTCAGCGGCTGGGATCTCTGGAGCAGTAATGGCTGATAAAATGCCACAGTACGCAGACCTCTTCATCTCTGTCTCATCTGGGACCTCCACGAAAGAAGTTGTGGCTGGCCAACTCTCACGTGGTAGCCGAAGGAAGGCAGGACCTTGGCTGAATTGGTTTGGCTTGGCTAGGTTGGATAGTGTCATCACTCTGGTGATAGCATCTGCAGGGTTATTCTGCGTGTCCACATACCTCCATGACCGGTGATCCGTTAGCTCCTGAATCTCAGATACACGAGTCCCTACAAACACCTTGTATCTGCATGACTCAGACTGGATCCAGGTAAGTACTGTGGTGGAGTCAGACCACAGCACTGTGTCACTCAACTGAAAGGTGAGCTCTCTCTGGATCATCTGGGCAAGCTGAGCTCCGGCAAGGGCGGCACAGAGCTCAAGCCGTGGCATTGACTGTTGTTTCTTCGGTGCCACTCTTGAACGTGCCAGCACAAAAGCTACATGAACTTGGCCATGAAGATCCTCACCACGTAGGTAAGCAACTGAGCCATAGGCGGACTCTGATGCATCACAAAAGACGTGAAGCTCGAGGGTGATGGCACTTACATCCACGTCCAGTGGGAAGTAACTTCGGGAGAGACTGACCGTTGGGAGTTGAGGGAGTTCTTCTTCCCATGTAGTCCAGGCTTGCAGGAGGTCGACCGGTAAGTTTGGGTCGTCCCAGTCGCGGTCTTTAGCCCACAGTCTCTGGACCAAAACTTTGGCCCTTGTGGTGAAGGGCAGGATATGACCTAGGGGATCATACTGGCTTGCTAGTATCTTGTAGATATTTCGCATGGTCGTCTGGCTTGGGGCAACCGGGCGATGCCTGTAATGGAGTGTGTCCTCCATGAAGTGCCAACTGAGGCCTAGCGTCATCTCTTGAGCTTCACCATGCATCTGAGAAACCCATCTTTCGCTGCTGTCAGACTTGGCCTCCTTAGGCAGGTTGCGAATCACCTCTGGCTGGTTACTGGCCCACTGGCGAATATCGAAGCCACCTGTAGCTAGAAGGCTTCTAAGCTTTGTCACAAGGTTACTTGATTCTACTACGGTGGGTAGACTCTGCAGGCAGTTATCGACATAGAAACACTGTTCTACACTCTGACGGACATTTTCCCCGGGTTGACTTGACTCATTGACGTGTTTCTGGAGAGCAAAGATCGCGCAGCAGGGACTGCACGTCGTCCCGAACGGCAGGACCTCCCACTGATACACGGATGGCTGTTTGTCCGTCTTTAGATCCCTCCAAAGGAACCTCAGCAAGGGCTTGTCTCTGTCCAGCAGGCGCACCTGGTGAAACATCCCTTTAATGTCTCCACTTACTGCGACTCGATGCTCTCTGAAGCGCAGGAGGACTCCAAGGAGTGAGGGTCCTAAGGCTGGACCAGGAAGGAGGTAGTTATTCAGACTTTGTCTGCCAAGCTGGAAGCTGCAGTTGAAAACAATCCGTTCCTTGCCATTGTGCCTGACCATGTGGTGGGGCAGAAACCACGACTCCTCTGATGAGTCCGCCTCGCAAGAGTCAATCTTGGTGGCGTACCCAGCAATCTCCAGTTTCTTGATCTCCTCCTGATAGGTAGATGCACGCAATGGGTCTTGTACTAACCTCTTCTCTGTGTTTCGCAGGTTCTTCATCACACCTTCCTTTGAAACTTGCAGCTTGGGCATGTTTGGGACTCTTAGAAGGGGTGTAGCGTACCGATGCACTCCGTTTACTTCTACACGGATGGTCTCGGCCTCTAATAGGTCCACTGAGTACTTGTCCTGTCTGGATCTGGTCACCAATTTCTCACTTTTGAAAGGCAGTGTATCTAACTGCCACAACCGTTCAACTTGACTGAACAGCTCAACAGAAGGGGAGGAAACTGTAGTAAACAAGCACTGTGTGGTGGGAAGCTGTTGCTGCAGGTATTTTGCTGGTCCCTGGAGTGTCCAACCGAGCTTAGTCTTGACTGCTGCAGGACCACCAGGGGAACCCAGATGCACTGGCTCAATCGGAACAATCAGATCAGCATTATCCGATCCAATCAGGAGGGTTGGCTGAGCTCCATCGATGGGTGGAATTGCCAGATCTCTTAGATGCCGATATCTTCTCTGGAGCTGAGTAACTGGGTAGTTGTACTGAGAAAGGCCTAGGTGTTCACCTGTGAACGCGCCTTGAATGGAAAACCTCTTTGTTGGTTGGGAAGCTGGAGTGATCGTAAAAGACACACGTGAGCCTGACAGTATCTTGATGTCTTGGCGGATAGTACGGAGTGTGAGGTCTTCTGCTTGACCCTGTACTCCTAGGCGGCGTGCTGCAGACGAAAGCAGGATGGTTCTTTCAGAGCCATCATCCAACACTGCATACGTGTCGATCACTTTATCCTGGTATTGCAAATTGACTCTGACAATCTTTAACAGCACCTGGCTATATCTATTTGGCTGATCCAGGTAATGAGTCTCTGCTGTCGACATGATGGTAGGCTCGTTCTCACTCCTCTGGTTCACCTCGTGTAGAACGGAAAGGTGTTTCGACTTACAAAGGCGACATGGCTTCTTGAGGTCACAGGCAGAGGCTAGGTGAGAACGTCCGCATCTCCAGCACCTTCTCTTGACTTTAATCCAGTCCACCATCTCTGCTTTAGTAAGCTTAGCGAAACTCTCACATTGGCTGAGGTAGTGTTCTGCCTCGCAGTAAGGGCAGTATATCTTACCCTTCCCTTGGGTTCGGATAGAATGAGCTGCTCGGGAGGGCGTGTCGGATGGATGGTTACTGGAACTGCCTGTCCCATGCATAACAGTAGTGATCTTAACCTTGGACTTATGCTGCTTGAACTCTCTATTGTCCTTCTCACTGTGAGCTTGAAGTGAGGGCTCAATGTCCAGGCATCTGACTTCTGCTTTCAGCCACTCTGAAAAGTCGGTGAGCGTTAACTTCAGTTTATCCGGGTCCTTCCTATACTGTTGACGACGAAATCTCTCTTGCTGGTGCTTGGGGAGCCTGCTTAGAAGGCGCTTCACATTTGAGCCGCAGTGGAGTTCCTCGTGACCTTCACCTCGGAGAGCTTTCAGCATCCCGACAAGCGACTGCACTCTGATGGAGAACTCGTCGAGAGCCCTATCATCTCGGATGGGAGGTAGGCATTCCATGTCCTCTATCTCTTTCAGCACAAACTGATATGGACGTCCATATCGTTCATCCAGTGCTTTCAGAGCTTCAGAGTAGGGCATATTAGACTCTGCATGAGCTAGCACGAGGCGATGTGCATGTGGCACCTTGACATGCTTCAGTAAGATGGCATACTTGTAATGCTCGGACTGAGAAGGATGAAGAAGTGTGCTAAGGGAAAGGCATAGCTCCACATATTGAGCTCTATCCTCCTTGGTGAAGTCAGGAAAAGTTGGGCCTTCTATATTGGGGGGTGCATGCTGATAACCGGTGGAAGGATAATGAGCCAGCATGGCTGGGTTCCCTTGGTAGAAGGGTTGGGGTACATAAGGAGGCTGGTGTATTGACTGGTGCACGGGCAGAGGCATCATCTGATCGAGAGCTGGATTTACATGTAGCGATCTGGGAGGAGCCACATGTGGGAGATAGATATGAGGCTCAGGTGGCACCGGATGTGGATTTCCCAACTGAGGCTCCCTACCTCTCTCGTGTTGGCTGCTGGGTGCGGCTGCGTTGAGCTTACAATTACCTGAAATGGGGTAGGCTGAGAGTGAGCTATATGCTGAGGCATTTCTTAAAAAACCTACTGAAGGCGGTAGGCCCTGGGGTGACCCTTTGGGATGGCTGGGCTGGAGGTGAGCTGATGGATCATGATCAGTATCCTGCTTGACAGCCTGAACGTCATAGCATGGATCGAGTGCGTGCCTAGGGGGTTGAATGACTCGGCTAAGAGGCGGAGGAAGTGTCATTTGTTCTAGCTGATGGGTAAGGTCTGCAGCTACGCTTGGATGATCTTCAGTTCTGTGGTGATGAGGAGCAAGTGCTGGGGAAGGCTGTGGTTCACCTCCTCTGTCTGGGTAGAGTTGGCGTACTGGGGTCTGATGCCGTGATGACCTCCGTGACCACTGAGCTGAGGTCCGAGGGGAATGGTGCTGCAGTCTGTTGCCGCGCTGTCTCCAAAGCCTGATGAACAATGGCTTCATTTGCATTCTGCATTGGTGTCATTGAGGATATGCTTTTAGCAGGACTGAGTAGCTTCCTCTCCTCTTCGTGCCTGTGCATCTGTGCTAAGCTATGCTGATCGGTATATTCAACTAAAAAATCATCCAGATATCTTGGACGTTGCACTGAGCGTTTGGGGCGCACAGGTGAAACAGGAAGGCTGATTCCTTCTTTACTGGTTGCCATATCGTTGACTCTCTTCCGGCTCGAAGGACCATAAATTGTAATGGGGCTCTACTGGTTATGAAAATTAGTCACCAATATGGGGTGTCTAGTCAGGACACGGAAGGCAGGGATATTCATTGAATGGTTTAATATATATTTAGCAATACAGATGCACAGGCACTATTTCTTATAGACTTTACAGTGTAGGTGTGGTTCTAAAGGAAATGAAATAAACATCGACATTAACTAACATAAACACAATTGAGGCTAATAAGTCTCTATAGCTACTTAAAATAAACAATACTAAACATGTCCTGAAACATGAGCTACAATAAGAATGCCATACAACTTACACATACAACAGAGATAAAGGCTGTCACTGACTGTAAACTACCACATAAATTGCTAATATTAACTTATATAATATAATTGTAACTTACTTATGGTCACTGACGCACACGAACACAGCCTGAAGCTTAACTTAGAAACTGAAACTAAACTGACGATCGTTCTCTGCAATCCAGGGCATGTCGTAACATGTCAGAAAAGGGGGCGTGGCCTGAACGAACACTCGCTATACATGCTCAATCCAGGTTCACATCACTTGAGCCTTTTGCACAAAGTTCATCATATCTTCTTCATCCAACGAAGAAGAAAATGATTGAGACTTCAGCATCAACAACTTCCATTTTCAACAACTTTGATAATAGTGTACGCTACCCAGGCATGCAAGTATACTTTTGATTTGATGCTTTGAAAATGAAATGCTGATGTTTCTTCTCATAGTTACATGGAACTGCTCAATAGTTCCGTTTCCGTCCTATCACTCACCTATTTATTTTATTTATGTGTGTACGTTGTTTAGTTTATGTGTATTTATGATTTGGTTAATAAAACTTGTACATAATATGCATTTGGTTCTGATTTTTGGTTCTGATAAATATTGCAGATATTTACTAGCACTTGTCAGAAGAAGCAGTCGAGCAACAGAAGAGAACATCAGTCTGTGAGTGTTTACTTTTCTCATTATATTTTAGCGTGGATATTTGTTGCTAGGAAATTTTGTTTGTTTTACCCTGTTTACCGTGGTAAAGCGCGTTGGTTGTCGTGACTTTTGAGTTTCGCTTAACTAAGTAGCAGGGCGTGGCCAAAGCCAGTTAAAGTACTTATTGCAGATATTTACTAGCACTTGTCAGAAGAAGCAGTCGAGCAACAGAAGAGAACATCAGTCTGTGAGTGTTTACTTTTCTCATTATATTTTAGCGTGGATATTTGTTGCTAGGAAACTTTGTTTGTTTTACCCTGTTTACCGTGGTAAAGCGTGTTTGTTGTCGTGACTTTTGAGTTTCGCTTAACTAAGTAGCAGGGCGTGGCCTGCTGTATTCAATAACGAGGTATTAGGCGTGTATAAATTGGTTAGTGTTTCGCGGCAGCCCTTGTGTGAAGCCCTCATCGTGTGAAGACCGAAGAGTGTAAAAACCAGCTACTCTACCTGCGCGACTCCACCGAGCAAGGACACCGACAAGGCACTTGAGTATTATCTTTTTGTTGTTTTTTTCCTTTCTCTTCTACACAACTTCTCTTCTAATCTTTCTTTTTTTTTAAACTCTCTTACACTATGTGTTTTCAAATTCCTACTATTACTAACATACGCAAATCTAAAATCACACGTAGGAGGCAGTACAATCCTAACAACCTGCGTACCTTTCCGGCTTCCTCTAGTACTCTATTCTCTTTTCCTATTGGTCTCTGGAATTGCCAGTTTGCTGTAAACAAAGCTGACTTTATTACATCTATTTCTAGTCATTCAGGTCTACGCTTATTGGCCCTGACTGAGACCTGGATCAGACCTGAGGACACTGCCACACCTGCTGCCCTCTCCACTAACTTCGCTTTCTCACACACCCCTCGCCTGACCGGAAGGGGTGGAGGTACTGGTCTACTCATCTCAAATGATTGGAAATTTGATCCTTTACCCCCTCGGTGTGACCACAGCTCATTTGAATCGCATTCAATCACCATCACTAGTCCTATAAAAATCCATTTTGTAGTTATCTATCGTCCCCCAGGTCAGCTTGGCAGTTTCTTGGAGGAGCTTGATGTGCTACTCTCATCCTTCCCTGAGGATGGTACTCCTCTCATAGTTCTTGGAGACTTCAACATCCACATAGAAAAACGTCAGGCTGCTGATTTCCACACTCTGCTCGCCTCATTCGATCTCAAACGAGTATCTACTGCAGCTACTCACAAATCAGGTAACCAATTAGACCTTATTTACACACGCCACTGCTCCACTGACCATACACTGGTCACTCCACTGCACTCCTCCGACCACTTCCTCCTCACTCTCAGCCTCAACCTACCTCAGAACACAACACACACTCTTCCGCAGGTCACTTTTCGGCGAAACCTACGCTCTCTCTCACCCTCTCGCCTATCCTCTTTGGTCTCATCCACACTTCCTCCACCTGACAAGTTCTTAACACTTGATACTAACAGTGCAACTGACTCTCTTTTCTCCACTCTAACACACTGCTTGGACAACTTCTGCCCCCTTTCTTCCAGGCCAGCCCGCACCACACCCTCTGCCCCCTGGTTATCCGATGTTCTCCGTGAACATCGTTCTAAACTCAGGGGTGCAGAGAGGAAGTGGCGCAAATCGAAAAATCCTACTGACCTTGGTCTTTATCAATCCCTCCTCTCTTCCTTCTCTGCTAATGTCTCTTCTGCTAAAATGACTTACTATCACAACAAAATTAACAATTCCTCTGACTCTCGCATGCTTTTTAAAACCTTCTCCTCTCTTCTCAACCCTCCTCCTCCTCCTCCTTCATCAACCCTAACAGCTGACGACTTTGCCACATTCTTCATAAATAAAACAACCACCATCAGCGGCCAATTTAACAATCCACAAACTGACACACACATTTTGCCAACAAATACACACATTCTACCCTCATTCTCTCTGCTTTCAGAGGCAGAAGTCTCCAAACTACTCCTTTCCAATCGCCCTACTACCTGTCCGCTTGATCCTATTCCTACTAACATACTCCAAGCCATTTCTTCCTCAGTTACACCCGCACTCACGCACATCATAAACACCTCTCTTCACACTGGTACCTTTCCCACAGCGTTTAAGCAGGCTCGGGTAACCCCACTGCTTAAGAAACCTACTCTTAATCCAGCACATCTGGATAATTATAGACCGGTATCCCTTCTTCCATTCGTCGCGAAGACACTTGAACGAGTTGTTTTCAACCAGATCTCTTCCTTTCTCACACAGAACAACCTCCTGGACAACAATCAGTCTGGTTTCAAAAGTGGACACTCAACTGAGACTGCGCTGCTCTCAGTAATCGAAGCTCTGAAACTGGCAAGAGCAGCTTCCAAATCCTCAGTTCTCATCCTGCTAGATCTGTCTGCCGCCTTTGACACAGTTAACCACCAGATCCTCCTGTCAATCCTAAAGACGAAGGGAATCTCGGGAACCGCACTCCAATGGTTCAAGTCTTACCTCTCAGGTAGGTCCTTCAGGGTGTCGTGGAGGAGTGAGGTGTCGAAGTCACAACATCTATCTACTGGAGTGCCTCAGGGCTCAGTGCTTGGACCCCTTCTCTTCTCCATCTACATGACATCACTAGGAACTGTGATTCAGAAACATGGCTTTTCCTATCACTGCTACGCTGATGACACACAAATCTACCTCTCATTTCAGCCTGATGATCCGACGGTAGCTGCTCGCATCTCAGCATGCCTGACAGACATCTCTGGCTGGATGAAAGACCACCACCTTCAACTTAACCTTGCGAAGACAGAGCTACTTGTGATCCCGGCCAATCCAACACTTTGTCACAACTTCACTATTCAGCTAGGCCCGTCATCCTTAACTCCATCACGGTCAGCCAGGAACCTTGGAGTTGTTATTGATGATCAGTTGAACTTCACAGACCACATCACTAGAACTGCCCGGTCCTGCAGATTTGCTTTGTATAACATTAGGAAGATCAGGCGCTTCCTGTCAGAGCATGCTACACAACTCCTTGTTCAAGCGCTTGTTCTATCCAGACTGGACTATTGCAATGCTCTCCTGGCTGGTCTTCCAGCTTGCACGATCAAACCTCTGCAGCTAATCCAAAATGCTGCAGCTAGAGTGGTCTTTAACGAGCCGAAGAGAGCACACGTCACTCCTCTCCTCACAAAATTGCACTGGCTGCCAGTTGCAGCTCGCATCAAATTCAAGTCACTGACGCTTGCTTACAGAACAACTACTGGCTCTGCTCCCTTTTACCTAAACTCACTACTTCAGACTTATGTCCCTTCCAGAAATTTGCGCTCTGCAAGCGAACGTCGTCTTGTGGTGCCACGTCAAAGAGGCACAAGATCTCTTTCTCAGACCTTTACCATGACTGTTCCTTGCTGGTGGAATGACCTACCCAACTCAACCAGAGCTGCTGAGTCCGTAGTCATTTTTAAGAAACGGTTGAAGACGCATCTCTTTCGGCAGCACTTGTTCCAGTAATACTAACACTTTCTCTTCCTTTCTCTAAAAAAAAAAAAAAATTTGCACAGGTTCTACGTTGGATTAAACTGTGAAAGGTTATAGCACTTACATTTTGTTGTCCTGCTGTTAGTTTAACTGCTTCTATGGTTCTCATTTGTAAGTCGCTTTGGATAAAAGCGTCTGCTAAATGAATAAATGTAAATGTAAATGTAAATGTAAATGATTTGCTGCAACACAGAGTACCTTTACGATTTTGATTTAGCTACATGCTCAAAGCGCTGTACAATTACAAGCTAAGAAATAATTATTCTTCTGTGGCCAGGGAAGGTACCTTTTACTTAGAATAAATGAATAATCAAAGAGTTCGTTGGACGAACTGATTAATTGATTGTAATATTAATTCAGCCACATCAAGTTAATACAATTAACTGACCCAAATATTCATAATTAATAATAACAAGTTATTATTGATTATTAATATTCCAAGAGCTGATTCGTTACAAGAGATATAAGTATAAAAGCATTACTGCACATGCTTCAGTCAACACTTGTTTGGGAACAGATAAAAGTGTTGGTGTATTGTTTAAAACTGCACAAAAGAGGAAAACACAATTTCATTACAATGACACTGGGGGAAATGTTATCAATAACTCATGGCAACATATTTTTTATATTAACTACATGTAGTTGCACACTTTTCACAAGTCAAAGCAATTCATTACTACTCAAGGTTTAACAGTTGATATGACTGGACAGCCATTTGGATTATAAGCAAATTAACAAATTATTTTACAGTGTACTATCATTTAAAGTTCATTTACAAAGTTGCTGCTCCTGGCCTCTGGCTGTGGGTCTGAGGAAGAGCTGAACCCATGATGCCCTCCACAACCCAAGGGCCAGCTCTTCTGCCTGGGTATAACGGGGGTGCAGGACCACCACCTGTTTGTTTGTTTTTTATTATTTTTTTCTCAGCCTTTTTCTTGGTTGCTTCAATAAACAGGCAAACATTTATTAACAGTGTCTTTTTAAAAGAGATTAGTATAAGTAGTACAAATTACCATTGTGTCGAATATTCTAGTACTTCACTTTTACTAGTTCCCATGTTCTAGTTCTAGACTCTGACATTACTATGAATAAAGTTATTAATTACTTAGAAATTATTTAAATATATACTGTAATAAGTGATAAAAACATCTCTAACATGGTCACTACAAACTTAATTTGTCTGCTACTTTTTGCCAGCCCTCTCTCCTGGCTTTTGCACACTTTGAGGTGTTCCCTGGCGTTTTAATTCTGTTTTCAAATTCTACAATAACGTCAAGCAATAACTGTGCGGTGAAAAACTGAGCGCACTCTTTGGCCACGGTAAGCAGCCAATAGCAGCGTTGCTGATCAATGTTTCTACTATCGATACATATCCCCTTTTGATGTGGCAGTGTCCCAGCGCATGAACGCGCAATTATCTCAGATAACGCAATCCAGCTATACTAATCATAACCGGCAGGAGTGTTCGAAGAACCCAATTAGCCGGATCATGATGAGCACGTTGATATCATCTTGGATGTCTCGTTTGATCTCGGATGTTTTAAGCAACGTACGAAGAACGGGCCCCAGGATGGGCGTCGAAGAACCAAACAATCCAAGATCACGCCAAATCGCCAACAATCAAATCCAGCTAACTGAGTTAGCGACGTACGAAGAACGGGCCCCTGGTGATGAAGAGCTCTGAGAAAACAGACAAAAGAACAACAATGAACAGCAACAGACGAGATCACATGACTCTCCTGACTTCACTGAGATTACATGACTCTCCTGACCTCTGTAACGACAGAGACACACACAAAAGAAGTGTTAAACATCAGACACACAATCTGTTCATCTACACACACAAGAGAAGTATTAAACATCAGACACCCAATCTGATCTGACCTCTGTAACGACAGAGACACAAACAAGAGAAGAAGTGTTAAACATCAGACACACAATCTGATCTGACCTCTGTAATGACAGAGACACACACAAGAGAAGTGTTAAACATCAGACACACAGAGACACACACAAAAGAAGTGTTAAACATCAGAGACACAATCTGATCATCTACACACACAAGTGTTAAACATCAGACACACAATCTGATCATCTACACAGAGACACACACAAGAGAAGTGTTAAACATCAGAGACACAATCTGATCATCTACACACACAAGAGGAGTGTTAAACATCAGACACAATCTGATCATCTACAGCTACACA
Source organism: Semotilus atromaculatus (assembly GCA_031834385.1). Lineage (NCBI taxonomy): Eukaryota > Metazoa > Chordata > Actinopteri > Cypriniformes > Leuciscidae > Semotilus > Semotilus atromaculatus. The sequence goes on from JAULUF010000041.1 coordinate 81,119, forward strand.
CACAAGAGAAGTGTTAAACATCAGACACAGAGACACACAAAAGAAGTGTTAAACATCAGACACACAATCTGTTCATCTACACACACAAGAGAAGTATTAAACATCAGACACCCAATCTGATCTGACCTCTGTAACGACAGAGACACAAACAAGAGAAGAAGTGTTAAACATCAGACACACAATCTGATCTGACCTCTGTAATGACAGAGACACACACAAGAGAAGTGTTAAACATCAGACACACAGAGACACACACAAAAGAAGTGTTAAACATCAGAGACACAATCTGATCATCTACACACACAAGTGTTAAACATCAGACACACAATCTGATCATCTACACAGAGACACACACAAGAGAAGTGTTAAACATCAGAGACACAATCTGATCATCTACACACACAAGAGGAGTGTTAAACATCAGACACAATCTGATCATCTACAGCTACACACACAAGAGAAGTGTTAAACATCAGACACAGAGACACACAAAAGAAGTGTTAAACATCAGAGACACAATCTGATCATCTACACACACAAGAGGAGTGTTAAACATCAGACACACAATCTGATCGTCAGTCATTTTGTCGTTACGGGCCGGATCCGGCTGACTACATGTGTTGTTGTCGTGTGTAGGCGCAGGTCCTCCGTCTGATCTGGATCCTGAAGCCTTAAAATACTAAAAATTAAAGCCTCAGTAGGCAGTCTTTTGTAACCAATTAAGTTTCTTTTAACGGTTTACTTCTCTTTTTATAATAAAAGTAAATGCTAATAAAACTTCTTTAAAGTATAAAATTCAATCACTGTTTGAATCAAAGGTGTAGTCAGCTCTAAGCTTTGAGGGTTTAATGACGTATCCAAAGAGGCAATCAACTCTTCTGTCTTTTACAGCAGAAGTTTGGCTCTAATCTTCTTGATAGACACGAGGTTTAAAAAAAATCCTTCCAGGCCTCGCCGGTGCAAGCTGGATGTCTCATAGATAGATAGACAGACTTTGTCATTCAACAGTACATTCACCATATACAGTTGAACGAGATTTCGTTGCAAGGCTCTGAGTAAAAACAGAAGACAGTAAAAAAGAAACAATATACATATAAATATGTGCAATATAAAAAACATGTGCAATTTTAGATTCAACAATTATGAGACACCTCATATAAGTGCAGACATCTGTAGCAGCAGGATGTATTGCAGCGAAAAACAGAGAAATGTACAATATAAAATAATATTCTTGAGCTCAACCAAGATGGCTGATTAGAGCACTATGAACCGGAGTTGGTTGCAATGAGGAGAAGAGGCTCTAAATACAGCAATCTTTGTTTTATTAACAAAAAGAAACTCAGAAACAGGACAACTTAAACACGAAGTAGAACTGACCTTCATAAAAACCAAAGAAAGTGAAAAACCTGTTACAACTTATCAAACCATTTGTAATTTGTTTTGCAGCAAATCATTTTCTGAATATGCATTGTGCCATTTTAGCTAAACTTCAATTGGGATATAATTTAGCTTTAGAAAGGCAAAACGTTTAAGGTAACAGGATTGACAATTACACTTTAATGTAGTGTTCCTGTAGATTACACCGGGCATTCTCAGGGAATGCAATTTAGTGCAGATCGTCTTAAGTGACTTATTTAGCATTCAATGTAATGAACGATCTAAATGTAAAGTGTTGTGCAAAACAATGCGAAACTACAAGGTTCGGTTTAGAAAGTCTTTATTGCTGATATTTGACTGACAGCAGCAGTTCAGGAGTCTTCAGAAGAATCAATAACCTACAAGAATGAATAAGATAATTTAGACATCAATAGGCGGGATGTAAATGTCCTGATCATCTGGTTAAACTTTAGTTTGTGATAGTGAACAGCTGACTTTGCATTATCCCTTTACAAAAAAAAAAAAAAAAAAGTATGTTTATCATAGTATGATGATCAATAATTACCATCCATTTGGTCTTCTTGCCGTCATCCTCCTACACCTGACAGAATAAACAGATTTAGTTGATCTGCAGTCACTATTAGTAAGATCTGAGTTTGATTGTGATCACGTCACCTTAATCACAGCAGAACATGTGCACGTCATTGAGAGCGGTGTCATCTCCAGCTCCCTGTGGCTCTTCTACACGGGTCTGTAAGCCGCAGATTCCCTTTCCAAGACACTTTGGACTCCAGTTTCCCCAGTTGCCCCAGTAATCTCCGTCACCCTCCAGCAAATCCCCTTCAGTGCAGGTGAACCTGGAATAAATTTAGATGTGACTATGATTAAATAATGTAATTGTGCTGTTTGATTGAATGTCAGTCACATGATCACCGGAAGCCGACGGCCTAATCACTGCAATCTTGAACAGCAGCACGACTGCGAGTGAGATATTAACTAAACTGAGTCCTTAAAAATAGTCAAATAAAACCAGGATGGGTAAGAGGTTTACACGAAGTAAGAGAGGTTATAACTTATAGCACCACACACTCACTTGATGTTGTTTGCGGCCGTATCATCTCCAGCTCCTTGGGAAGATTCAACTCTCAGCTGGAAAGATGTCAAGACTCCAGAAGGACACCATTTGACATCCGTCCAATCACCCCAGCTGAAGAAAACACAGATGTCGCCTGATCAAATCAATCATTGTCAAAAAAAATATTCCCTCAGTTTATCTAGCTCAAACACTATGCAAGAAGTGTTAATAATTAGAGTCCATTACCTTCCTACGGTGGACTGGATGGAGGTGTGTTCCCGTGTGGACAGATCCATGCAGTGAAGACGAATCGCATTGAGCGCCGTGTCATCTCCAACACCGATTGGCCTTTCCACCTTAAAACATTTGGCAGACGCTTCCAAAGTAACTAACATTGCATTTCAAGGTACACATTTACATTTCCCTGGGACTTGAACCCATAACATTGGGGATGCAAGCACCAACGCTCTACTGTTTGAGCTACAGGAAAGCAATGACATGTCACAAAACAACAAGACAATCTTCCATTTGAAAAAGTAATTTACCTAATACTTAGTAAAATTTCTCTTCATGCTCTTTAGTATTACACAGACATTTTAAAAATATTAAGCAGGAGCAGTTCACCTGGAATTAAAAGACAAAAAGCAACTCCATAGTTTTGATCCTTTGAAGCATTCATCCCATATTAGCAAAATAGTCAACTTACCCTCAGACTAAACCCTGCGGCGTACCTTCCACTTGGACACATGCTCTTTTCTCCCCACGATCCCCAAATCCCTCCGTTCGACACCGTCAGCTCAGATCTGTAGATGCTCCGCTCAGAAGGACCATCTGTGGACTGACCGCTCACATGCCCAATAATGGCTAGCAGTGAAAACAACATGGAAAAGAAGTGATGCATTGCTACAGCACTGGCCTGAAGACTGAGAGTTAGATTAATTTGTAGGTAGACTATCTGCAGAGAACGATAAAGCAGAGACAGTAGTACAATCACATTCACAAGTTTATTAATGACGAAGCCTCATATTTATACACAAGATTCAGCAGAATCATTAACCACGATGTCCAATCCATCCAATCATATTACTCAAAGATCAACCCCTACCATATTTGGCATATTACGAAACGATGTTTTATTAACAAAGTTCTGGAGGAGCACGTTCAGATAATCAAACCTAATTAAACACGAGTGGAGCACATTCAGATAATCAAACCTAATTAAAGGGATGGTTCTGAGTAAAATCAACCTATTGATTAGTTGGGTTGTTAATTTATACATGTTGAATAGTGCTTCACAGTCCAGTCCAGTCGGTGGCGGTAAAGCACTGAAAGTTGGTTTGCCAACCGCCATAAAAAATCCAATAGAAGAAGAAGAAGAAGAAATCAACCTCCAGTCCGGTAGGTGGCGGTAATGCTCCTAAATGCTGGTTGCCAACCACCAATCAAATCAAAGAAGAAGAAGAAGAAATCAACATCAACCCAGGGGAAGCATTTAATATGGTAAGCATTTTGAAAGTACATGCAGAACAAGATCAAATATATAGTGCTATTATGAAATATGGTAAAGCAATAGGAATAGTTTGGAGAATTTTGAGTGACTGGATGAAGAAAATTATTATAAAATATTTGTTGTTATTTTTTTCCTCTCCTCTAACACTCTATTGATTAGTTGGGTTGTTAATTTATACATGCTGAATAGTGCTTCACACTCCAGTCCAGTTGGTGGCGTCAATGCTCCGAAAGTTGGTTTGCCAACCGCCATAAAAAATCCAATAGAAGAAGAAGAAATCAACCTAGGGTCCTTTGCACCTTAGGCTGCGTTCCAGTCCAAAATTGTCCAAAATTGTCATGCCCTTCACTCGCTAACTTCCCTCTGTCTCGTTCACTCGGATGTACATCATTACTTACGTTGCACGAGTGCCCACTACTGGTGGAAACCGCAATGAGCTGAACTGGAACGTCCTAAGCCCTCGATCACTTGGAATCAGCTGTGGAGTTGATTTATTATTTACTTTTTTCCCTTTAAGAATTTGTTTAATGCAGCATTCAAATGTATATAGGTGTGTTTGGGTTGCTTTAAATAAATAAAAAAATATAATTGATATATCATAGAGTGGTTTGTTGTGGTGGTGATTAGATGATATCTGTGGTTACGTCACAATTGTACTGCATTGTGGGACATATAGGGGCCTAAGGTGTACATATGAAGTAGACTCGCTCCCTCGGTCTAAATCGAGGGAACGAGGGTCTGTCCAAATGAAAGTCCCTCGTCCAATCCACGAAGTGGAACGCACTTCAAAATGGCGGCAGGGATTCCCCCGAGGGGAAGTGCTTAGGGAAGTTCGCAAGTGCATGTCTAAAAGTGGACTGGAACGCAGCCATGGCATCAAGCCAAGCACCCATCATTCTAGGCATTATTAGTGTTTGGCTCGACGTCATGGTGCAAAGGACCCTAGGTTGATTTTACTCCGAACCATCCCTTTAAACACGAGTGGAGCACATTCAGATAATCAACCCAATCAATGAGTTAAGAGGTATAGATGTGTGTGTACAGTGTGTATATATATATATATATATATATATATATATATATATATATATATATATATATTAGTTAAAGGAGTGGTCAACTCTTGGCTGGTTGTCTTTCACTTGGGGTTTCTTTTTTTCCTCAGCTCTAGGCTACTAGGCATCGGGGGTTTAATGACGCATCAGTATATCCAAAGAGGCAGTTTTTTATACTCCTGTTGTTTCCCACCCAAGTTTAAAACACATGTCTGGCAGTTTCTTACAGGTTTACTTGCGTTCACATTTCCTCAACTACATAGCAGCGATTGCAAGGACATCCCTGATAAAGGAAACGATCAGTTAGAAGATAATAATGTTGTGTTTATGTACTTGTCAGGAGATGGTGCTGTAGTCCACATGTTGTTACCTATAAATTACCAGCAGCCATATCCCCCTGTAGCCCAAGACTGGTGTCCCACTGAAGCTGAGCAGGGCTGAGCTGGTTAGTACCTGGATGGGAGTGTAGCAACATTGGGTTACTGCATTAAATTAGCTCAAATTATATATAGGGAATTCTAATAATTAATCATAAATATGATTAATATATTGCATTTTACAGTTAAATTATCGAAGTTGAAAAGAGATCGATTGGATACATGAATGATCTCCACAATGAGTTATGGTTCGTCATTAATATATCAATAGTCTCATTACAGATCGATTATATGAGACAACTTTTACAAGAATTAATTTAGTTATCAAACAATCTGTCTGTCCAGCAGACGGGAGTAAGACTAACTTATCAATTTCCCAACAAAAATTGTCTCTTTCTTATAATTCCAAAAAGCTATTTTCTGGCCATGAAAATATCACCTTCTTGTTATTATAAAGTTTAGGTTACTGAAATAGTAACGCATTGTAAAGCTTTGTAGCGAGATCAAACAATTCATTGACTTTGTAAATATGAGCATTTTAGGCAGAACCAATCAAGAATATAATGGCTTTAATAAAAATGCAACTACAGATACAGAATTCTACATTTAAACACGGGATACATGTATGTACAGTAAACAGTAAAACTAACGCGACAGACGAATAACAAACAGGAGTGAGAATGGGATGAGAGGAAGATAAAATGAGAGATTGAGAGAGAGAGAGAGAGAGAGATTGAAGAGAGAGAGAGAGAGAGAGAGAGATCCGTAGGATATCTCAGGATGGCAAATTTCATCTAGACATTTTTAACCTTTAAGAGACAACACCGAAAAACACAATCTTAATGCTCTAGCATCTCGGTAATTCAAATATACTTGCATTGTAATGGTTCTCATGTGTCTGAGGCTGAGCTCTGCTGCGCATGTGAGCGGCTGGTCTTTGTGGGTTCCGTTGGAGCGTCACGTGGTTTGCTGCGGTCTGGAGCGCGCAGTTTCAAAGAAGGCTTAAAAGTCTTTGACGTAAATGTAACGAATGTACATCAATAATAATATACATAAAATGTATTTAAGGGGGGCCGGAAGGCCAATTTAGCTCAAAAGGGATGATTAATCGATTTGCAATGAATCTTGACCGAATCACTATGGAACCGAGCAAATGACTCGTTTAGAGTTCATTTGAACGGGCCGTAATTATAACCTTGGCACAGATATAAATATCCAATCTATAGTGAAACACTATGTATTAGCAAGGTAACTTTAGATCGACAGTACAAGACATTAAATGTGCAAGCACAACACAAGGCAAATATCTTTTCAAAATATAAACAAGACTTTATTGATTATCCTAAAACATAAAACTAATATCTAACACAAACACACGCACACGCATTCATACAAGTTGCAGAAAGAAAGAGAGTGAGGAAAGAATGAGTTTTAAGAGTGAGATAGTGAAATCCCAAGTTTCTATATGCACTTATAAGACATGACCTGAACGAACCATCAATCATTAATTTAACCCTTCTATCGTTTCTTTGGCGGGTTATTTAATTTTACATTAATGCACCAGTTCAGTTAAGAGTCTGGAGTGTTACTTGCTTGTCCGTGTTGCTTTAGGGACCCCCGTTTTCGTCGGTGTGTAGGGGGTTCACCGTGTCCGTGGCTGGCTGTCTCCTCGTGCCTGCGAGATCTTGGGCCGCCAATCACGTGGTGTGTTGGCGGATGGATGAAAGTCTTTGAAGTTGGAAGGGCTTTGTAGTCGAAACGTTTAAACGAAACTTTGCAGCAAAGCTTAACTTAGAACCGAGACTTTCAACGAAAAAGAAAATAAAGGAAGAAATGAAAGTAAGACGAGTTAGATGGCTTGAATGAGCTGTTTTAACCCCGATCTTGGTGGGTTATTTGTCTGCTGGTCTAATTTGGTCTGGTCGATGTTTAAGCGTGCAAACACGCTCTTTGTTGTTTTCAGAGAGAAGCATGAACGGGAACACTCTCTTGTCTGTTGATAGAGAGAGGCGCAAACTTAATTCAACACCGAACCGAACTCAAAACCGAACTCCCTGGATGGAAGTTTCGGAACTATAGAAGTTTCTCTGAGCTGATTCTAATTCCTTTGTTCGGGTCTTTAACTTAACAGTTAGCCCAACCTCTTTGGAGAATTCTGACCAATGAGACAATGGCATCATTTAAGGGGGTGGATCGAGTTCCTACTTATCGTTATCTGGGATCTGTGTGAGTTTTAATGGGTTTGATATGTAAAGTCTGTGTATGTAAAGTTTATGAGGTTTGAGCCATTCCGGTCTGAGGTCAGGCAGAGTTCCTGCTGAAGGCTGTGTTGTTCATCCCTCATGGGACCTTGGTCCTATGAAAGACGTAGTCTGTTAGTCGCAGGGGTCAGATGACCTCTGGTTAGGGCCTCTTGTTTGACCATTTCTGAACAGATCTGTCTTGCCAAAATGTAAAACATTGACAACGTTCTTCCTGTTTTTGGCTTATCTCTGGGTGCCTGCAACGCCATAAAAGTCTTCTCTGGGGGTTTTCTTGGCCAGAGTAGACAATCTGGAGCCACTTTTGTGACTTTGGAATGTGGTGTTCAGATCCGGAATGCTGAATCACATTTGAATGAATCCCATGAGAGATTCATTTGATTAATTTGTGTTTGGTTCATCCTTAAACTCTCTACATTCCCCCCTTCGTTCGGCGATGTGTTGGGATGAAGACATCGGTGAACGCTGGAAAAACAGAAGAAGCAAACACACACAGCAAACAACAAGGAAACACCTCCATGACTGGTCACTTTACTGGTGCAGGGCAGTAGCTTATCTAGGCCTAAAACAGGTTCACTCTCTCAATATAGTCAATCATGTGGAAAAAGTTTAGTTCAATTTTAGGACCGTTATTCTAGTTTGTTTTAAAACGGTGATTGATCAACTTTGTGACTAAATTTGATTTGTTTGTTTTATTCTCTTCTAGATTGGTCTAGGTTTAGACCAATTTACCTTTCAAATTTGATTCGAATGATGCAGGGAGTTCTCTAGGCTAACATTCGTTTTAAGGTGACTTGCAAACATCAGGCGTGGTGCGTCAATCCTTATATGGTAACCTTGACCCTTACGGGGTAACAGGGATTTTACTTAATAAAAGAAGAAGAAAGGGAAGAGGTAAAACACAACAAAGCAGTTGAGTGACTCCTGTATGGCTACTGTTGTGCAATGTCAGGTGTCACAATGTAATGAGAGGGTTCTACTTGTTGGGTGTATTGCTACATGTTTCCTATGGAAAGGAAAGCTAAGTCAGTGTTGCGATTTCAGTGTCTACCTGTGGGAAAAACATGTTTGTTGAATGTTTTTCATGGTAGCTGTGTTTAACTTGTGTATGTTAGTGGTACAGTGTAGTGTAGTGCATGTACTGCATGTATACTGTATGTATGTCAGATCTGTCTCAGTCTGTTTTGCCCCCCCCCTTTGCTTGATGGCTTAGCTTTGATGGGCTTGTTGCATCTTTGCCTTGTAAAGGGATCTTCTGTGATCTGCTGGGGGTCAGTCCAGTAAGGCAGGAAGTTCTCTGGCAGACATTGGGAGGTGGTTTGGCATGGATGCGTGAAGCTGTAGTGCAAAACGTGGTCTCCTTTGTTGCATTCCTCCGATGATGCCTTCTGGTTGTGACAGACTTTCTGACCTTCTGTGCTTACTGTTGTTGCTGTAGCACTCACATGGTTCTTGAGTTTGGAGCTCGTTTGGTGGTTTCTTCATGAGTGATGGGTAGCCAGGATGGTGTTTCCTGGTACCTCTGGGCGTTTGTCAGTGGTTGACTGTGAGAAACCACTTTGTTCTGTGTTGTTGTAGAACAGGTGGTCGTCATCTTCCTTTAGGAAGGTGTACCAGATGATCATTGGTCCTCTGTGTTCAGCTTGTTTTCGATGAACACTTGCAGTTGCCTCATTAGTCGCTCCATGTCTTCTGAGGGTAAACTGTCTTGTTCTTGGGCACACTCAGTGCGGTTGGTGTGGTAGGTGTCATCGGCATGGGAGTCACGTTCTCTGTGCTCCTTACGAAGGATTGTGATGTTGTCATGCCACTGGGTGTCTTCCAGTGCAAGGCTTGTGTCTTGGCTGAATGAGTTTGAAACTGTGGATGTTTTCAAACCTTTCTTTGAGGTCATCTTTTGTTTGATGTAGGCCTTGTGTATCAGGTCACGTAGCTGCTGAATTGTCATTGTGCCTGGGCAGGCCATGATACCAAGATGATGACTCAATCCAGGGTGCAGGTTTCTCAGGAAGAGGGTTTTGAAGTTCACATCCTCTTCAAGTTCAGGTTTGCTATATGCACCTAAATAGGCTTGTCGAAAACGGTGGAAGTAGGCTTGGGGAGTCTCTTGTCGACATTGTTTGGTTTCCAAGGCGATTAACACACCGTGTTCTGACTCTGGACCTGTAAATTCTTTAATCAGTGTCTCACGTAGTAGCTGGTAGTTTGACATGACATTAGCAGGTTGTCGGTCTAGGAAGCTTCGTACCTCTGGACTGGACGTGGATCTGATGAGGTATAACCTGTCTCTGTCAGTCATATGGGGTCTCACCTCTAGGTGGAAGTCGATATCTCGGAGGTAGGCCTGGATGTCGGGACCCTCTGTGGAGTTCGGGTTGAACTGAGTGATATTCTTAACCAGCTGGTTGAGATCTTTAAATGTCATCCCATGTGCAGCTTTGGAGTCTGCCTGGATGAGCTCTCTTCGTTTGTTGGCAGTGAACAGTTCTGTGGTGAAGGCCGGTGACGTTTTGGGTTGTGGCCATTCACTTCTTTCACTGTATGCCAGTTCTTGGGTGGAGGACTCTGTTCTGCTCAGCAGGGGTGATGCTGAGGGAGGTCTCTCCCTTCTTGGCTCTGGTTTCTGTTGGAAAATGTGCTGGAGTTCATCTCTGACCGCGTAGAGCTCGTCGTTGACGTCATCTCGCTGTTGGGTCAGATGGTCGATGTCAGCGCTGCACCTTTCCAGGTGGTCTTCCAGAGCAGTGATTTTAGAGTTCTTACTTTCAATGTCAGCTTTGGCTTTCCTTAACTGATGTTCAGCAGACTGGAGTTGGTTTACCAGGTGTTTCTGGACAGTCTTTAATTCTTGTTTGTCACGTTCAGTGACTGCAAGGGCTTCTTGGAGCTTGTCAACTTGTGTCTTTGTTTCTTGCTCCGCTTCGTCGGACACTTTGAGTTTGTCTTGAGCTTCACCTTTGAGCTGGTCTTTGCAGTGTTGAGTGTGCATCAGCTCTCTCAGGAACTCGGTGGTCTGACGCTTGAAGTCGTCCTGGACTTTCACTTCCAGCTTGTCTATGCGGCTCTGGGCACGTGTCAGCTCCTCCTGGAGGTGGGTGATGTGCTTGTCGCTTAGTTTCAGCTGGGCTGTGAAGGCATTACTTAGGGAACAGGTTATTTTGGTTAGTTCCAAGTGGTTTTGGTTTTGGCTTGAATCGTGTGTCAGGAATCTTCTCAGAATTATGATTATTATTAAAAATAATAACAGTTCAATTGTCTTTGGTGTGAGGCAGTCTGTAATGCCTCTAAGCCAGGCGTCCACATCTTCCCTTTGGGCAGTGGGGTTTGTCGTCCACGACATGTTGACACGCTGGGGTGAAAAGACTGACACAGATCTGTGTGGGGTATAAGCCTATATGTGGTTGAACAGCTAAGTGTCGTTTCAATAATTGTACACCAATAGTGGAGTGTCGTAATGACTAAGTGTTGGTCTAAGTGTAGCCAGGTAGGCTAGAGATGTAAAGATTTCCTCACTCAACTGCTTAAAGGAAAGAGAGAGAAAAAGGTTAAAACAAATCTCAATGGAAAGAAACTTTTTTTTTTTTTCAATGGGAGAAATATTTTTTATAAATATTTTCTATCAATGAAAAGCTGGTTTCAACTCGTGATGTGAGGACTTCGTCACTCAACTGAGTAAGGGAAAAGAGAGAAAAGTTAACAACCAATTTCAATGAGGGAAAAACAAAAAGAAAATTATTAACTAGGGGAAGTATTAATTTCTCATAAATGTTTCTTATCAATGAAAATCTGTTTTCAGAAAGGTAAACAATATTATTGTTTATGTTTACGAGGAAAAATAATACAATAATAATGCTGATACCTCTTTTCTGAGTTTGACAGGATTGACACACACACCTTCAGTTGGACCGCTTACAGCAGAGTTTACTGCAGGGATGCTTTGAGGGCGGAGTTTGCTCAGCACTTGTCTCTGTTACTTGATCTTGGATAAGATGTCAAAGTTTAAATTGCGTTTACGAATGCAGGGAGAGTATGAAGAACACAAGATTGTTGATTAAAAATCAAATACCTAATAATCTGTTTGTTGGGAAAGATTATCTTTGTCTCTTTTTAGAGTCGATTGATGGTTCTTTTCAGGTTTGTTCCCTACAAATGTGAAGAATAAGATGGAATAAAGCAGGACAGAACAGGAAAGACGTGATGAGGAAGAAATGAAGCAAGGAGGTTGGATCCCGCTACCTTTAGGTCTACCACGAGTATAGAATTGATAGTTGAGGAACAACTAAATACACAAATAAACTTTTGTAAAAGACGATTGTCTCTGGTTTATTTGAAACTCGTATGGAGATGGTAATGTCCCCTATTGAAGCGTCCCGAAAATGAATTAATCAAATATAGTGGTTAAGTTTATAACCAACAGGACGAAAGGATAAAACGCAATGACAATAATGAGCAAGTCTGAGTCTAACACTATTTTTGTAATAGTAATAACAACTTCCAAATTTTAACTTTCCAAGTTCAAGACCTATTCACCTAAAGTGATTAGATCTCAACGAGAAATTTAGAAATTATGAAATTAGAATTTATTAAAAATAAATCATTAGAAATCATTAGAAATTATCTGTCTAGAAAAATAGAATTTCAATTTTATTTTAATATTTCCTTTTCTTTAACATCAAATTCAAATTTGACAATTAATAATAGTAAACCAGTATTTTCTTTTTCAAGTAAAATGCAGGTAAAGTAATTAATAATTGTAAACCAATATTTCCTTTTTAAGTAAAATATAGGTAAAGTAAAATGTGAGAGGTAAAAGAAAAAGGAAGAAAAGACCAACAGGTGTAAAAGTCGAGGTGTTTAAATGGTTAAATCACTTTAACTTTGTTCAAACAGACACTGTATTTAACCACTGATGTTAATTACTAATGATAACAGTACATAATGCGTAAGGCGTGAGCATATAGGCCTCAATGTAAACAACTGCTTAGGTTAGCCTAGCCACCGAAAGGGTTGTTTACACTCTGGCGATTGCACGGGTCAGAGTTCACCCGGAAGCGTTGGTTAAGACTTCCGTGTCACGATCGTAACTATAGCGACCAAACAAACGCTAGTGGGCAAACACGTGAAATGCAATGCAAATAGTTTGTAAGCAGTTACGCATGTTACATGAAATCTGAGCGCATTTCAACACTGTTCGAAGAATATGCACGTACAGTCGATCATATTACGGGAAATGTCGGCGCATTTCAACACTGTACAAATAAGATACACCACTGGTAGCTTTAGCTGGTTTTACGACGTGGGGCTTCACTCAGTTCGCTAAGAGTGATATTAACTTTAAGCAAGCGACAGCTTTGCGTTATAATAGATGAAACACTAGCGATCTCGGCGGATCGCGTCTGTGCAAGTTTATCTGGGCACACAAGAAAAACAACAACAACAACAGGGTTTTTAACTGTTGGTTCAGTTATCACGACTTTAAGTTACTATTCAAATTACACTCGGACATGCGCAGTGTTACACGAGAATTAATTGAACAGACATAAACAGATAAACGTATATTTATTACAGGGATAGCAGTGGAACACGCACTGACAATCAGATAAATAAATCTAAGCCTTTTATGACTAACGTTAGATGAGGAACACGCTCATCGCTCTGTGAGGAGAATATTCGTCCTTACAGATAACGTTAACTTAAATTACTGCAGTTTAATTTCGTTCAGCTCTCTGAGTGGTATAAACACACACACATGTTATAGCTATTTGAAAGACTCTGGGACACGCAGACGTCAGTTAAGCTATAATCAAGGTATTTCAGGAAATGAGGAACACGCTCAATTCTTACCTTTATCGTAGTGTGAGGTTTTATATCTTAACTCAATTTACTGCAGGTAAAAATAATAATAAGAACAAATAAGGAGGCAGACTAGACTAAAGTAACAGCTTTGCTCTGGATGCATTCACTCAAGCCGCAGCATCCACTTCATTCAAACAGGGCGCGCGCTGCGCGCTCTCCATACGTCACACACAGACTTTCAGAGGTTCGGATCTCGCATCCGAAACAAAATGAAAAGATAAATCTTGATATATGCTTACAATTTAGGTTGAACTGCCCGCATTCTCCACCAAAACTGTAACGAATGTACATCAATAATAATATACATAAAATGTATTTAAGGGGGGCCGGAAGGCCAATTTAGCTCAAAAGGGATGATTAATCGATTTGCAATGAATCTTGACCGAATCACTATGGAACCGAGCAAATGACTCGTTTAGAGTTCATTTGAACGGGCCGTAATTATAACCTTGGCACAGATATAAATATCCAATCTATAGTGAAACACTATGTATTAGCAAGGTAACTTTAGATCGACAGTACAAGACATTAAATGTGCAAGCACAACACAAGGCAAATATCTTTTCAAAATATAAACAAGACTTTATTGATTATCCTAAAACATAAAACTAATATCTAACACAAACACACGCACACGCATTCATACAAGTTGCAGAAAGAAAGAGAGTGAGGAAAGAATGAGTTTTAAGAGTGAGATAGTGAAATCCCAAGTTTCTATATGCACTTATAAGACATGACCTGAACGAACCATCAATCATTAATTTAACCCTTCTATCGTTTCTTTGGCGGGTTATTTAATTTTACATTAATGCACCAGTTCAGTTAAGAGTCTGGAGTGTTACTTGCTTGTCCGTGTTGCTTTAGGGACCCCCGTTTTCGTCGGTGTGTAGGGGGTTCACCGTGTCCGTGGCTGGCTGTCTCCTCGTGCCTGCGAGATCTTGGGCCGCCAATCACGTGGTGTGTTGGCGGATGGATGAAAGTCTTTGAAGTTGGAAGGGCTTTGTAGTCGAAACGTTTAAACGAAACTTTGCAGCAAAGCTTAACTTAGATCCGAGACTTTCAACGAAAAAGAAAATAAAGGAAGAAATGAAAGTAAGACGAGTTAGATGGCTTGAATGAGCTGTTTTAACCCCGATCTTGGTGGGTTATTTGTCTGCTGGTCTAATTTGGTCTGGTCGATGTTTAAGCGTGCAAACACGCTCTTTGTTGTTTTCAGAGAGAAGCATGAACGGGAACACTCTCTTGTCTGTTGATAGAGAGAGGCGCAAACTTAATTCAACACCGAACCGAACTCAAAACCGAACTCCCTGGATGGAAGTTTCGGAACTATAGAAGTTTCTCTGAGCTGATTCTAATTCCTTTGTTCGGGTCTTTAACTTAACAGTTAGCCCAACCTCTTTGGAGAATTCTGACCAATGAGACAATGGCATCATTTAAGGGGGTGGATCGAGTTCCTACTTATCGTTATCTGGGATCTGTGTGAGTTTTAATGGGTTTGATATGTAAAGTCTGTGTATGTAAAGTTTATGAGGTTTGAGCCATTCCGGTCTGAGGTCAGGCAGAGTTCCTGCTGAAGGCTGTGTTGTTCATCCCTCATGGGACCTTGGTCCTATGAAAGACGTAGTCTGTTAGTCGCAGGGGTCAGATGACCTCTGGTTAGGGCCTCTTGTTTGACCATTTCTGAACAGATCTGTCTTGCCAAAATGTAAAACATTGACAACGTTCTTCCTGTTTTTGGCTTATCTCTGGGTGCCTGCAACGCCATAAAAGTCTTCTCTGGGGGTTTTCTTGGCCAGAGTAGACAATCTGGAGCCACTTTTGTGACTTTGGAATGTGGTGTTCAGATCCGGAATGCTGAATCACATTTGAATGAATCCCATGAGAGATTCATTTGATTAATTTGTGTTTGGTTCATCCTTAAACTCTCTACATAAATTACCAAAGAGATAATTCAGACTAAGTTCATTTCTGGTGAAATGAACAAAGGGAAAAAAACAAACTTAAGAGAAAGAAAATAAAAAGAAGAGAACACGGCGTAAAGCTTCCTAAGGAGCCATCCGGATACCTCTCACAGGGAAAAACTCTCAACATGGAACTCTCAGGAGTCAGTCTTTTTATGGAAAGACTGGGTTCACGCCTCTGTTTGCGCGAACCCCCATGACTGTCCGAGACTCTGAAGAGGACAACGCTTCCTTTGTCCTGTGGGGGGGGAATGCCCACTGGACTGAGGAGATGGTATTGAGCCGTTCGGCTCCAGAACCATGAGATGTGTAAAAGAATGCACATTACTGCATTCTGCTATCGGAATTCGGCTCCGTCAGATTGAGAGAATTACAGAGATATCAAACATGTCACAGAAATACATAGAAAAATAGAGCATTACATACATGCATATTATAAGCATTTAGTTCCTTCAAAGCAAGTTCGTTCCTTCAAACAAACGTCATACATGAAGTGAATATAAACTGGGAAACACATAAACATACAGGGATATATCGTATACAGTTGGCAATGGCTCATATTCTGGGCCCTATCTTGCACTCAGCGCAATTGACTTTGTACACCGACGCATGTATCATTCCTATTTTGCACCCGCGCAAAGCGGACTTTTCCCTCCACAGACACACGTCGGTTAACTAAGAAATACACTTGCGCTACCCGGGGCGGTTCAGCGCAAAGAGGAGGCGTGTTCCGGCGCAAACTTTCCCTCATGCTATTTTGCAGTTCCAGAAAACAATTGCGCCACTGACCAGAAAAAACCTAGTCTAAAGTCATTGGCGCGTTGCGCGTACATTCAGATGCTATTTTAAGCGCGCGTGCTTGGTCATAATACAGAGTGTGAACAACGCGCATACACTGTATATGATTCTCTCATCTACACAGATGCATTTTCCTTTTTGCAAATGATACATTATTATAAGGAAAAATATTAAAACACGAGGGAAATCATTGTTGTCCAGTCAAGTCAAGTATATTTATATAGTGCTTTTCACAATAGAGATTGTATCAAAGCAGCTCCACAGTATTAATATGTTGTGTCCATGACGATCGGAAAAATAGGCATAAAGCTTAGGCCTACATATTTACCCAAATTATTAAATGCATGTATAACCGAAGCTAATTTGATTGGGTTTGTCCCATCTCCAATGCCACTTCTCTTTCTTTTACGGCCCTGACGAGAACATCGATCTCCTCGGCTGTGAACCGATTCTGAAGCGCTCCTGGTAAATGCGCCGTTATAATAGTATTGCGCCATGGAACAAGCGCATCTCGTTCATCATGCTCTTAAAGGAAAATGTGATATGACGCTCTGATTGGTTTATTTCACGTTACGCCCAAACCACACCTATGAATAATGAAGCTACTTCAGACCAACCCCTTTTAGATTTGCGCCAGGCGCAAGAGGCATTTATCCCGCCGGGAAAATAGCAACAGCGCCGGGATCCGCCCACAAAGTTACTTGCGCTTTGCGCTTTGACACTTGCGTTTCAGATCGTGCGCTGAGTGCAAGATAGGGCCCTCTGAGTATAACACAGACTTTTACATGTGTGTGTGTGTGTGTGTGTTTGGGTGTGTGTGTTAGAATGTCCTTCAGAGTTCGGCCGTGTGGTGACCTCGTGCTCACCCCCCCCCCGTTCCGGGGAGTGTATGGGTGTGCATATGGTGAGTTTAAGTTCGGGATAGTGGTTGATTATTTGTTGGAACAATGCCCATCTTGTTTGTGAGGTATCATGCAGGAAGGGTGTCCTTCAGTCAGAAGGGCGCCTCTTGGTCACATGTGATCAGAAAAAGGCACCCCTTTGTTTACTCGTTGGAGAAAAACGCTGTGTCTGCACTATAATCAGTAACTTACTCAAGTCCAACACCATACTTCTTTGTGTGTCCGTCCACAGTGAGTGGAGCTGTGTCAGTTGATTAAAAATCCCGTGATTCAATCAACTAGCAGGATTTTAGCCATCTGGTTGCGGCTACAGGAGACTCCTGAGAACACCAGGTTTCTGCTGGAAGAGGTGTTAGTGAGGCCAGCAGGGGGCGCTCACCCTGGGGTCTGTGTGGGTCCTAACGCCACAGTGTAGTGACGGAGACACTATACTGTCAAAGAGCACCGTCCTTCAGATGAGACGTTAAACTGAGGTCCTGACTCTCTGTGGTCACAAAAAAATCCCAGGATGTCTTTCGAAAGAGTAGGGGTGTAACCCCGGTGTCCTGGCCAAATCTGCCCATTGGCCTCTGTCTATCATGGCCTACTAATCATCCCCATATATATATATACTAATTGGCTTCATCACCGTCTCCTCTCCTCCAGTAAGCTGGTGTGTGTGTGTGTGTGTGTGTTGGGCGTTCTGGCGCAATATTGCTGTCGTCGCATCATCCAGGTGATGTTGCACATTGGTGGTGGTTGAGGAGATTCCTCCCTTCTATGTAAAGCGCTTTGAGTGCCGAGAAAAGCGTTATATAATTGTAATGAATTATTATTATTATTATAAAAGGTGTAGAGTGTAGGGTCTGGACCAATCAGACACACACTAATTATTCATATTCATTATATTTACTGAATATAAAGGTCTATGAAACTCCCCCAAAACTAACATCACAAATGAAGTTACTATGTCGGTCGGGTGTCCTGTTACAGAGCACCTTAAGACTTTTATGACCTGTAGGAATGCGCAAGAGAGAGACAAAGGGAAGACAGAGACAGACTTTAAAACAGACTTTGCTGCACTCATTTATGGATGAACTTCTCTATAAAATAACATGCATCTCCGGACATTGTCTGTGATAAGTTACTGTCTTGTATAATGTCTTTTGAAACTATTATTATGACTATTATGTATATACTATAGTATGTATTGTATTATACAACCAACTAATGGTCAACGTAACCTCACCTATGTCATGCCTCCTACCTAATTAATCCTCATTTAATGACTCATACTTTGATGTACATCATCTTCTCTTAGAATGCAGTGTGGATTTGTTATATCTATCTGAGTATTAATGAACAGGAAAGGCCTAAGGCAGAGGTCTGAACAAAAGGTACGACCAAAGAGTCGTAAATCAACCAGAGCAATTTTCCCGCTCGGACATTTCACCTTTCTTATTGGTCGAGTCAATCCTTAGGGGAGGGATCTTTCTTGGGCTTTATTTAGAGACAGTCCACCGTGACCGCCCTCTCTTGCTTTTTTCCTTCCGACCACAACACTGTTCCTGAGGATAAAAGGGGGAACCCCTTCCCCCTTCCCTGGGGGCCCTAGGCCCAGCAGGCCGTGAGCACCATCGGCCATGCTTGCATGCTCCCAAAAGGGAGTCAGACTGTCTTTTCTTCAATCCAGAAACTGCAACCTTACCAACTGAAAAGGAGAACCTCAGGAGTGTTGGCACAAGACTTCTCCTAAGGCAGAAGAAGTCCGTCGCAACTCACACCCTTTACTCTGCGTGTCCTCCCCGGACCAGGGTTGGCAGGCCACAGTCTGCACTCCAGCCATGAGAACAGTGTCAAACCAACCATGCAAGTTCATCATATCTTCTTCATCCAACGAAGAAGAAAATGATTGAGACTTCAACATCAACAACTTCCATTTTCAACAACTTTGATAATAGTGTACGCTACCCAGGCATGCAAGTATACTTTTGATTTGATGCTTTGAAAATGAAATGCTGATGTTTCTTCTCATAGTTACATGGAACTGCTCAATAGTTCCGTTTCCGTCCTATCACTCACCTATTTATTTTATTTAAGTGTGTACGTTGTTTAGTTTATGTGTATTTATGATTTAGTTAATAAAACTTGTACATAATATGCATTTGGTTCTGATTTGCTGCAATACGGAGTACCTTTACGATTTTGATTTAGCTACATGCACAAAGCGCTGTACAATTACAAGCTAAGAAATAACTATTCTTCTGTGGCCAGGGAAGGTACCTTTTACTTAGAATAAATGAATAATCAAAGAGTTCGTTGGACGAACTGATTAATTGATTGTAATATTAATTCAGCCACATCAAGTTAATACAATTAACTGACCCAAATATTCATCATTAATAATAACAAGTTATTATTGATTATTAATATTCCAAGAGCTGATTCGTTACAAGAGATATAAGTATAAAAGCATTACTGCACATGCTTGAGTCAACACTTGTTTGGGAACAGATAAAAGTGTTGGTGTATTGTTTAAAACTGCACAAAAGAGGAAAACACAATTTCATTACAATGACACTGGGGGAAATGTTATCAATAACTCATGGCAACATATTTTTTATATTAACTACGTGTAGTTTCACACTTTTCACAAGTCAAAGCAATTCATTACTACTCAAGGTTTAACAGTTGATATGACTGGACAGCCATTTGGATTATAGGCAATTTAACAAATTATTTTACAGTGTACTATCATTTAAAGTTCATTTACAAAGTTGCTGCTCCTGGCCTCTGGCTGTGGGTCTGAGGAAGAGCTGAACCCATGATGCCCTCCACAACCCAAGGGCCAGCTCTTCTGCCTGGGTATAACGGGGGTGCAGGACCACCACCTGTTTGTTTTTATTTTATTTTATTTTTCTCAGCCTTTTTCTTGGTTGCTTCAATAAACAGGCAAACATTTATTAACAGTGTCTTTTTAAAAGAGATTAGTATAAGTAGTACAAATTACCATTGTGTCGAATATTCTAGTACTTCACTTTTACTAGTTCCCATGTTCTAGTTCTAGACTCTGACATTACTATGAATAAAGTTATTAATTACGTAGAAATTATTTAAATATATACTGTAATAAGTGATAAAAACATCTCTAACATGGTCACTACAAACTTAATTTGTCTGCTACTTTTTGCCAGCCCTCTCTCCTGGCTTTTGCACACTTTGAGGTGTTCCCTGGCGTTTTAATTCTGTTTTCAAATTCTACAATAACTAGAGTTGGGGTACTCGAACTTGGACTCGGACTCGAGTCCAATTTTTTATGAACTCGGACTTGTCACGCACTCGGATGAATTTGGACTCGGACTTGACACGGACTTGGACATTTTGGACTCGGAAAATATTCCGAGTACGCGTCGAGTCCGCGTCATGTGTGTAACAATAAAACCAGCATAAAATTTTTAATTGTCTTAAAATTATTTAATGTCTCCCCGCCTGTCATTTTACTGCACCACACCGGCAGGCAGCAGTAGCATCATCTTATGCTTGCAGACAAAACACACACACATCACACAGTGTGGATATCAATGCGTAGGACGATGTCTTCAAACTCAGCAATAATTTGTTTTGCTTACGAAAATCATAGAGAATTTATTTGCAAGACATCCGGTAAAAAGAAGCACTCTGCGGATTGCAAATTTCTGATGTTTCTGGCACAACTTCAAATTTCTACCGACATGTTCAAAGAAAACATAAAGAAAGGTAAGTTGCTTATTATAACTTTTATACCAACTTAAATCCAAATAACATTGTTAGGGCTGGGCGATATGACGATAAATATATATCAGCTGTGTGTGTGTGTGTGTGTGTGTGTGTGTGTGTGTGTGTGTGTGTGTGTGCGCGCGCGCGCCAACTTAAATCGTGCAAACAGAAATGAGGCCGTCTCAATGTGCATCATCAGTAATGGATTTATCTAATGGTTTTACGCATGTACGGTCAAATAAATTCACACACATCATGTCAAAATGTAAGTCTGGCCAAGTATTCATGTAAACAGTCGGTTATGTACATTTTATGTACACAGCCGGTTATGTACATTGGTAAGACAGACGTCTTAAGTGAATGTAAACAGTTGGGAAAAATCAATCCAATCAATATCAATATCAGTCCAATATTAATCTGTTGTCGTAATTTTAATCAAACAAAATCACTCACTTACTCTACTGATGACTAACTTTATTAAATTTAATGAGAATCATTGTGCGTCATACAGTGAAGTCTGTTTTATTTTACATTTAATTGCTTTAGCCTATTTAATTTCTGTAGTATTTGTTCTTACTTGAATGCAGACCTACTTATAAAACATATCATTTTCGTGAAATAAGATTTAATATCGCCCACTCCTAAACATTAGCATGTGGAGATTCCGGTCTTTAATTTTACAAAATGTTAAATGTAATTTAATTCTTAATGTGGGAAATAACATAAAATTTTTTTGTACAATTTAGTAAGGAATAAGGAAATTAACATATCACCACAGAAATGCAGGGACTGTATAGTCCTTTTAAATTTAAAATAATTTGCTCTTAATGCAATGTTATTTTCATTCAATTACTTAATGTGATCTGAATTGCAATAACTAGTTAAGTAGCTTAAACAAAACTTTGAATTTTGTGGTTGAAATTTGAATCAAAACTGTTTTTGAATTACCAAGAATTGCTCAAATTTTCTCTTTTTTTGTCCCAGAATAAGAGAGTACCAAAGACAGCAGCAACCAGCAGATGCAGCACAGCCCAGCATAGCAGGATTTGCAAGACCAGAATTGACCAAACAAGCAGTGCAACTTTATGATGCAAGTTCTCCAAGACAACAAGAAATTCATAATGCCATCATTAAGGATCTGATCATTGGCTGCACTTTACCTCTGTCAATTGTTGAAAATCAGCATTTCAGGCATTTCTTGAAAGTAATGGACAACAGATACACTCCCATTGCAAGAAAAACAATCACTGAAAAACACATTCCTTTGTTGGTTGACCAGGTGAAGGATTCAATTAAAAGGAAGCTCCAGACCCAATCATCTGTGTCCATAACTGCTGACATATGGTCTGATCGAACCATGCGGTCCTTCTTCGGTGTTACAGCCCATGGATTAAACCAAGATGGAAATCAGCTGGAGTCCTTTCTTTTAGACTGTAGGAGGTTTTGTGGCAGACACAGTGGAGACAACATAGCCATGGCATTTGACGAGATCATTGATGAATATAACATAGAAAGTAAAGTCAGGTACATTATAACTGATAATGCAGCCAATATGAAGTGTGCATTCAAAGTCAAGCTACCACAAGAAGAGCAGCACAGTGATGACAGTGATGCAGAAGAGGAAAACTTAGATGATGAGAGTCTTTGGGAGGATGTGACCTGGGAAGACGAGACTGTCATGGTGAGAACAAGACAAAGGCTGTCATGTTTTGCACATTCTCTGCAATTAATTGTGCATGATGGAATGAAAGAAGCCAAGGCCTTTTCTTCAGCACTTGCCAAAATGTCAAAATTAACCTCATTACTTCATACAAGTACTACGTTTAAAGAGCGATTTGAGGCTACATTTGGGACCGATAGATCCATTCCTGCAGCTACATCCACACGCTGGAACAGTACATTCAAGCAGCTACAGGCCCTTACAGCACTTGACCATAGGGATCTCACTCAAATTTGCAGTTCAGACTTCCAACATGTTCTTTTTTCAGTTCGTGAATGGAATCAACTGAAGGATTTAGGTTCTGTTCTCTATCCTTTTGCAGAAGCAACAGACCTTACAGAGGGTGAGAAAATGGTCACTATTAGTATGGTGGTCCCCACTGTACTTGATTTAAACACTCATCTGCTCCAAATATCAGAGTCAAGAAGTCATTGCCGGCCACTAGCCACAGCCCTTCGGCAATCACTTTTAAAGAGATTCTCTGGGATCTTTGTGAGAACCAAAATGGTTGAGCAAAATGGGAAAGAGGACCAGTTCAACAATAATGTATATTTCTTGGCTACAATGCTTGATCCTCAGTTTGGTCTTAACTGGGTTGATCTAGATGTAACCAACAGTGAGAGTCCAGATTCAGTGAAGAAATTCAGAGAGGATCTGAAAAGAACACTTATAGGTAATGCAGTTTATTTGCTTTAATAACCTAAAAATATATACTCTGTATACTGCAGACTGTGCAGAGCATAGAAATATGCAGTAGGCATACAATAATGGTCCTTAGGTCCCTAAATCCAAATAATGCATTTTAACGTGTGTTATTTGTGCATGTTTCATATTTTTCAGAAACTTTGACTGCAGAAGTTGAGAGCGAGGCGGAGGCCACAGCAGATGGAGATATGCTGCATTCTGGAGTTGATGCTGATGAAACCACAGATTCTCCTCCTGGCAAATGCCCACGACTTCTAGCTCGCTATCGAGCCCACAAGCACCTGAGCCACTCAGCTAAGGATACATGCAGCATTTCAGCTCAGATACACAAGTACTTTGATGCCATTCAAGACACAGACACAAATACAGCACTTGAATTTTGGTCGACAAACAGGGAGAGATTCCCACAGCTCTACTCTCTGGTTGTAAAAGTGCTGTCTATACCAGCATCCTCTGCACCAGTAGAGCGTGTCTTTAGCAAAGGTGGCCTCATCGTGAGACCACATCGTGCACGCTTAACACATAAAATGGTCACAGCGCTTGTATTTCTGAAAAGCAATATGGCCCTGGTTTAGTGCTTGACTGTGTGCACTATAGTACATTGCATGTTCATTGTTCATTACAACTCACTATACAAGACCAGAGAGCGGTGTTCAGAAAGGAGTTTGTTGTTGATTAAGCACAGTAATAAAGCTTTTTTTTTTGTTATTACTAGCTGATATATTTAAATTCTACTCTGAGTATTGCCTCAGCCTATTTAAATGTGGGGGAGAGGCATTAAATGATTGAAATGTCAGCTTTAACTGGAGGACAATATAGTGTGATACAATAATAAAACAGGTTCATTTGTATTTTCATGCACTTGTAATATAATAAAAGTTCTACATACAGGCTACCTCTACTGTATATCTCTTCTTTTCTTTGAAAACATTTTTGATAGGAAACTAGTTCTGTTGACATAAAATAAAAATGTTTAATGGCAATAACAAGATGTAATAGTGGTATTTATTATTTCATTTTATATTGCCATTGGTTTAATGGGTTGAAAGGTTAAAATATTAATAGAATGTAAAAATTGACAATACCAATTTCTTATCTTTTTTCAATTTAATTTCTTTCTGGACTCGGGCGGACTCGACTCGGACTCGGCCTTTAAGAACTCGGACTTGAGTCCAACTCGGACACTTTTGGACTCGGACTCGGACTCGGACTTGATGTTTAAGGACTTGGTCTTGACTCGTACTCGACAAAGGTGGACTCGGACCCAACTCTAGCAGAGCGACAACATCTCAGATCATTATCTAGTCTTGTGTAAATTACATTTAGCCAAGGCTGCAAAGCCGACTCTGTGTTATAAATATGTTAGACCTATCACTTCTGCCACTAAAGATGGCTTTATTAATAATCTTCCTAATCAGTTTCATCATCTCAGCATCCCGGATAGCTTAGAAGAACTTGATATTGTAACAGAAACGTTTGAATCTCTCTTTTCCAGCACTTTAGACATAGTTGCTCCGTTGCGCTTAAAGAAGATTAAAGAAAATAGTCCAACGCCGTGGTACAACGAGCACACCCGGGCCCTTAAGAGAGCAGGCAGAAAAATGGAGCGAAACTGGAAGAAAACAAAACTAGAGGTATTTCGGATTTCATGGAAGGAGAGCTCGATTGCTTACAGAGAGGCATTAAAAGATGCTAGAACGGATTATTTTTCAACCCTATTAGAAGAAAATAAACATAATCCTAGGTATTTATTTGAACAAGTGGCTAAACTAACGAAAAAGAAAGCTTCAAGCCCAGAAGTTTCCAAGAAACACAGCAGTAATGACTTTATGAACTTCTTCACTTATAAGATCTATAATATCAGGGACAAAATTATAACTATGCAACCGTCTACTACAGTAGCGCATCAGGGAGTGCATTGTAGTCTCCGTGAGGAACATTTTGATTCATTTGTTGCTATAGGAGAGGAAGAATTTTGCAAATTTGTTAATTCATCTAAATCGACAACTTGTATGCTAGACCCTATACCGACTAAGCTACTGAAAGAGATGCTTCCAGAGGTCATAGATCCTCTTCTAAATATCATTAATTCATCTTTGTCTCTAGGATACGTACCAAAAACCTTTAAGTTGGCTATGATTAAACCGCTTGTTAAAAAACCACAACTTGATCCGACAGAATTAGTCAATTACAGGCCAATCTCGAATCTGCCTTTTCTGTCAAAGATACTAGAAAAAGCAGTATCATCACAACTGTGTTCCTTTTTAGAAAGAAATAATATCTGCGAGGATTTTCAGTCCGGATTTAGACCGTACCATAGTACTGAGACTGCTCTCATTAAAGTCACAAATGATTTGCTCTTATCATCCGATCGTGGTTGTATCTCTCTATTAGTGTTACTTGATCTTAGTGCTGCATTTGATACTATCGACCACAACATTCTTTTAAATAGACTAGAAAACTATGTTGGCATTAGTGGAATTGCACTAGCATGGTTTAAATCATACTTATCTGACCGTTTTCAGTTTGTAGCAGTAAATGAAGAGATGTCTTATCGATCACAAGTTCAGTATGGCGTACCACAAGGCTCAGTACTAGGACCGCTGCTGTTCACTCTGTACATGCTACCATTAGGATATATCATTAGGAAATATGGAATTAGCTTCCACTGTTATGCTGATGATACTCAGCTGTATATTTCTTCAAAACCTAACGAAACTTACCAATTCTCAAAATTAACGGAATGCATAGCTGATATAAAAAATTGGATGACCAGTAATTTCCTATTACTAAATTCTGAAAAAACAGAGATTCTAATCATTGGACAAAAAACTGCCACACGTAATAACCCAGAATATTGTCTAACAATCGATGGCTGCTCTGTTAAGTCTTCGTCGTCAGTTAGGAACCTGGGTGTGCTCTTTGATACCAATCTTTCATTTGAAAGTCACGTGTCTAGTATCTGTAAAACCGCATTTTTCCATCTTAAAATTATATCTAAATTACGTCATATGCTCTCACTGACAAATGCGGAACAATTAGTTCATGCATTCATGACATCAAGGCTAGATTATTGTAATGCTCTACTGGGTGGTTGCCCTGCACGCTTAATAAACAAACTACAGCTAGTTCAAAACGCAGCCGCTAGAGTTCTTACCAGAACCAGGAAGTATGACCATATTAGCCCGGTTCTGTCAACACTGCATTGGCTGCCTATTAAACATCGTATAAATTTTAAAATAATGCTGATTACTTACAAAGCACTAAATGGTTTAGCTCCCCAGTACTTGAGCGAGCTCTTAACGCATTATAGTCCTTCACGTCTATTGCGATCTCAAAATTCTGGCCAATTGATAATACCTAGAATATCAAAATCGACTGCTGGCGGTAGATCCTTTTCCTATTTAGCACCAAAACTTTGGAACAATCTTCCTACCACAGTCCGGGAAGCAGATACAGTCTGTCAGTTTAAATCTAGACTAAAAACACATCTCTTTGGCTTAGCATACACATAACACATTATAGATTTCTATAATTCAATGTTAGGCTGCATAGTTTAGATCAGCCGGAACCGGGAACACTTCCCATAATTCCTGATGTACTTTGTACATCATAAGAAGGATGGCGTCTACGCTAATATTAGTCTTTCTGCTTATCCCGAGGTTTACCGCGAACCGCCGGATCCAGGCCATATCCAGATCTGAGGAAGGACCATCACATGGACACGACGACAACGCATCCCTGATGAGCCAGCCCCATCAACACTGTGAAGGCCCATGGACACCTCAACACACTCATCTCCTCACCGGCCGGATGACCCAACCCAACCAGATGAACTGGATAAATATCGTGAAAGTTCTGATCACATCTGACTCCTGACATTATGCTGCCTAACTCATAATCATACACTGTTCGTTCGTTGGCCAAAGGAGGACTGGCCCCCTGACTGAGCCTGGGTTCTCCCAAGTTTTTTTTCTCCATTCTGTCATCTGATGGAGTTTTGGTTCCTTGCCACTGTTGCCTTTTTCGCCTCACTTCGCCTTTGTCGCCATTGGCTTTTGGCTTGCTTAGTTGGGGACATTTAACATTTAATTTTGAATTTAACAATACTATTACAACATTGTTTTCCTGTTATCTCTGTAAAGCTGCTTTGAAACAATTTGTATTGTAAAAAGCGCTATATAAATAAAGGTGACTTGACTTGACTTGACTTGACAGAGACACACACAAGAGAAGTGTTAAACATCAGACACACACAAAAGAAGTGTTGGTAACACTTTATTTGAAGGGGTGTGCATAAGACTGACATGACACTGTCATAAACATGACATAACACCTGTCATGTACATGAAGGAGTCTTTATGAATGTTTATGACTGTTTTAATTATGACACTTTTAATGCAAAGTTGACGTTGTTTAAAATGTCTTTGTTATGACAACTTGACATTAACAAAGACAAAAAATGTCTTTGTTATGACAACTTGACATTAACAAAGACAAAAAATGTCTTTGTTATGACAACTTGACATTACCCAAGACAAAAATGTCTTGATTATGACAACTTGACATTAACAAAGACAGAAATGTCTTTGTTATGACAACTTGACATTACCCAAGACAAAAATGTCTTGATTATGACAACTTGACATTAACAAAGATAGAAATGTCTTTGTTATGACAACTTGACATTAACCAAGAAATCATAACCTGTCAACCTGTCCCAAATATGTCATAACAGGTCTAATTATCAAACTTAAAGCATTTGACAGTGTAATAACCCTTAATGACATCTTTATAACTAGTACAATGTGTTCCACTTTACTTGAGGACAAGTAAAATATTCATGACACAGTTATAATGGTGTCATGACGGCCAAAGTTGTGACAGGTTGACAGGTTATGATTTCTTGGTTAATGTCAAGTTGTCATAACAAAGACATTTTAAACAATGTCAACTTTGCATTAAAAGTGTCATAATTTACCGAATGACACTTAATGACAACAGTCATAAACATTCATAAAGACTCCTTCATGTTCATGACAGGTGTTATGTCAGTCTTATGCACACCCCTTCAAATAAAGTGTTACCATCTGATCATCTACACACACAAGAGAAGTGTTAAACATCAGACTCACAATCTGATCATCTACACACACACACAAGAGAAGTGTTCAACATAAGACACACAATCTGGTCATCTACACACACAAAAGAAGTGTTAAACATCAGACACACAATCTGATCATCTACCGCTACACACACAAGAGAAGTGTTAAACATCAGACACACAATCTGATCATCTACACAGAGACACACACAAGAGAAGTGTTAAACATCAGACACACAATCTGAGCATCTACACACACACACAAGAGAAGTGTTCAACATAAGACACACAATCTGATCATCTACACACACAAAAGAAGTGTTAAACATCAGACACACAATCTGATCATCTACCGCTACACACACAAGAGAAGTGTTAAACATCAGACACACAATCTGATCATCTACACAGAGACACACACAAGAGAAGTGTTAAACATCAGACACACAATCTGATCATCTACACAGAGACACACACAATAATAATAATAATAATAATAATCCGTTACATTTTATATAGCGCTTTATCTGGGACCTCAAAGCGCTTTACATAGAACGGGGTAATCTCCTCAACCACCACCAATGTGCAGCATCCACCTGGATGATGCGACGGCAGCCATATTGCGCCAGTACGCCCACCACACACCAGCTTCCTGGAGGAGAGGAGACTGTAGCAACATTGGGTTACTGCATTAAATTAGCTCAAATTATATATAGGCAGTGTTGGGGAGTAACGGAATACATGTACCGGCGTTACGTATTCAGAATACAAATTATGAGTATCTGTATTCCGTTACAGTTACAATTTAAATAGTTGGTATTTAGAATACAGTTACATTGTTGAAATCAACGGATTACATTACGATACTTCTCAGTTTCACAAGTTTATTCACTCTCTAAATAAATTAAGGCAACTCAGCATTTCCCAGAAGCCCCAATGTGAAAACGAAAAAAAAATGCGCGGTTTGCGTGATCAGTCACAATGGAGTCGGAAGAGGAGCAGCGGAGAGTAGAGATGGAGCCGGAACAACAGAGCCAGGGCAAGAATTCGTTTCTATCTTGGAAATTCAAACAGCATTTCACATTAAAGAAAGAGAAGGGAGAACGAAATATAGCCTAACTGTGCAGTGCAACCTCTGCTTGCCAGCAACCAGCTCCTTTCAGCGTCCAAAGACTCCACCTCCAACCTGAAGTAGCATCTTAAAGTAAGTTATCCTTCCCGTCCAGATCCAATGCTACCACATCTTTAAATTATACTAGCCTATAAGAATTATTTGAAGTTAACATTATAAAATATGTAGACCTACACCACAAAATAAATACTTTAAAATTGAGCAATTCCAGCGTTATGGGCGCGACATTTGCAGTTAAAACTTGAAATAGAAATTCTCAGAAAATGCATTTAATACGAATATATTTAAAAACGTCTGTTTATATATCCAATAACGTGACTTTAACTTATAGGTGGCAAAATATGTTTTAGTAGCCTACTTCTGTGAATTACACTGCTCAAACCAAAAGTAATACTAGGCCTGCACCGGATGAAGAAGGGTTCTCCGCAGAACATAAAATATAAAATTTTAGTAATTTTTTCGCGTTCGCATTTATGAGGAAAAAACAAGGTTACGAACGTGAGCGCTCTGAAAGCGGCACTAAAAGAGTGCTTTAAAACTTTCACAGAGACATCAAACAGAAAGCATAAAGCCTTTCTTTAAAGGGAATTTCGTTTTGTATTAATTGTATCTTAATTTTAATAAATGTTTCATCAACCAATTGCCTTGATTTAATAAATAAGAAGTAGGCTAAATATTTCACGACATGGAAGTGCCGGCGCGTGAACTGGAGCTTGTCTCTTAAATGACCCGAAACTTAGCGTAAGATTATACTTGCCTTACAGTCACAGACATGTCTACATTTAAACAGAACAATTCAAAACGAAACAAAGCAGACTGCGTTCTGCTTATGTAATTCGTATGAAATGCGCATTTCTCTCTGGCGCGTTCACTAGCTTAGGCTACTGCAAAGATCGCGAGTCAGCATCGTCAACTTCATCTTTGCAGGCGACAGTGACAGACAGAAAACACTTGTTTATTAATAAACAATTAAAATATCTCCTTGCTATATTTGACATATTCATAATCAATACTTTTGCCGGTTCTTTGTGACAGCTTTTAGGTGCTTTATTGGCAGCGCCATCCCTACATGTTACAACGCGTCACCACCGCATCACCATTCCGCATTCCTACACTTATAAAATGTAATTCAATGTGGAAGTAATCCAAGTATTCAGAATACATTACTCAGATTGAGTAACGTAACGGAATACGTTACAAATTACATTTTGGGGCATGTATTCTGTATTCTGTAACGAAATACATTTTAAAAGTATCCTTCCCAACACTGTATATAGGGAATTCTAATAATTAATCATAAATATGATTAATATATTGCATTTTACAGTTAAATTATCGAAGTTGAAAAGAGATCGATTGTATACATGAATGATCTCCACAATGAGTTATGGTTCGTCATTAATATATCAATAGTCTCATTACAGATCGATTATATAAGACAACTTTTACAGGAATTAATTTAGCTATCAAACAATCTGTCTGTCCAGCAGACGGCAGTAAGATTAACTTATCAATTTCCCAACAAAAATTGTCTCTTTCTTATAATTCCAAAAAGCTATTTTCTGGCCATGAAAATATCACCTCCTTGTTATTATAAAATAATAACAGATCGTTACTGAAATAGTAACGCATTGTAAAGCTTTGTAGCTAGATCAAACAATTCATTGACTTTGTAAATATGAGCATTTTAGGCAGAACCAATCAAGAATATAATGGTTTTAATAAATTGAAACTACAGATACAGAATTCTACATTTAAACACGGGATACATGTATGTACAGTAAACAGTAAAACTAACGCGACAGACGAATAACAAACGGGAGTGAGAATGGGATGAGAGGAAGATAAAATGAGAGATTGAGAGAGAGAGAGAGAGAGAGAGAGAGAGAGAGATTGGAGAGAGAGAGAGAGGGAGAGAGAGAGAGAGAGAGAGAGAGAGAGAGAGAGAGAGAGAGAGAGAGAGAGAGAGATCCGTAGGATCTCTCAGGATGGCAAATTTCATCTAGACATTTTGAACCTTTAAGAGACAACACCGAAAAACACAATCTTAATGCTCTAGCATCTCGGTAATTCAAATATACTTGCATGTAATGGTTCTTATTAGGGCTGGGTAAAAAATATCGATTTCTCGATATTAATCGATTCTCATTTTTACGAACCGATATCGATTCTTAAATCTAAAGAATCGATTAGTCGTCCTGTTTTCATTTGATGAATTAATGGAACATTGTAACGCGCATTCCATCCAATAAATCGCAAGAATCTTTGTGCTTTGTTACTATTGATATGAAATAAAGTCTCACATTTCAAATTACGTCCATTTTCTTACGAAATTCAAAAACATAAACCGTTTAGGCGCTGTGGCGTGAGATCGCTCTGGCGCAGCTCAGCTCAAGAGAAGCAGCAGCGCGCGCGCACCTCCTCTTCCGCATTAATAATATCAGTTACAGTGCGAAATAGAAATGAATGAGCATTTGAAAGTGTGTTAAAAGATAGTTAAACAAACTTATCGAAATCCGTATCATGCTCACACATGGATTTGCTCAATCAGTGTTTCAACCGTGGTAAGACGTCAGTTAAACAGCATATGTCATGTAACGTCACATTTACCTCAGAAAAAAACATGTGACCATAAACTCGTTAGTCAGCTAGAAAAATTAACTCTAAGAGGAGGATTGTGCTAAATATATGCACCATATTACAAAAGCATTATAATCTTAATGTTCTTCAATATTTAATGCATGTTTGAATAAATCTGGCAAGTTATTATGACAGACATCATTTAAATATTTTTATTTATAGCATTCTTATTATAAAAATAAATAAGTGTAATTTAAGTGTTTGCATAGAAATCAGTTAATTTTTTACCTTCAACATTATAGTAGGCTAATGAAGCTACAACTGACTCCCATAGTTTACAGCATTAATTAGATAAGATATGTTTTCCTTGAGAAAATTTGCTATGTATTGTACCTGATATCCAAAATAATCAATATTGAATCGAATCGAATCGTAATCGAAATCGAATCGAATTGCAAGCTTGTGAATCGAAATCGAATCGAATTGTGAAATTTGTGTCAATACCCAGCCCTAGTTCTTATGTGTCTGAGGCTGAGCTCTGCTGCGCATGTGAGCGGCTGGTCTTTGTGTGTTCCGTTGGAGCGTCACGTGGTTTGCTGCGGTCTGGAGCGCGCAGTTTCAAAGAAGGCTTAAAAGTCTTTGACGTAAATTACCAAAGAAATAATTCGGACTAAGTTCATTTCTGGGGAAATGAACAAAGAAAAAAAACAAACTTAAGAGAAAGAAAATAAAAAGAAGAGAACACGGCGTAAAGCTCCCTAAGGAGCCATCCGGATACCTCTCACAGGGAAAAACTCTCTCTTGGAACTCTCAGGAGTCAGTCTTTTTATGGAAAGACGGGGTTCACGCCTCTGTTTGCGCGAACCCCCATGACTGTCCGAGAATCCGAAGAGGACAAAGTTTCCTTTGTCCTGTGGGGGGGAATGCCCACTGGACTGAGGAGATTGTATTGAGCCGTTCGGCTCCAGAACCATGAAATGTGTAAAAGAATGCACATTACTGCATTCTGCTATCGGAATTCGGCTCCGTTAAATTGAGAGAATCACAGAGATATCAAACATGTCACAGAAATACATAGAAATACAGAGTTACATACGATATGCATATTATAAGCATTTAGTTCCTTCAAAGCAAGTTGTTCCTTCAAACAAACGTCATACAAGTGAATATAAACCGGGAAGCACACAGGAGTATTATGAAAACATGACATGCTTATGTTCTAAGTTTAATTTTCAAAGTTCGTGTTGTGTGTGCGTTAATGTGTGTGTGTATGTGATTGTCCCTTAGAGTTCGGCCGGGTGGTGACCTCGTGCTCACCCCCTCCCCGTTCCGGGGAGTGTATGGGTGTGCGTATGATGAGTTTAAGATCGGGATAGTGGTTGATTATTTGTTGAAACAATGTCCATCTTGTTTGTGAGGTATCATGCAGGAAGGATGTCCTTCAGTCAGAAGGGCGCCTCTTGGTCACATGTGATCAGAAAAAGGCACCCCTTTGTTTTCTCATTGGAGAAAAACGCTGTGTCTGCACTATAATCAGTAACCTACTCAAGTCCAACACCATACTTCTTTGTGTGTCCGTCCAGTAAGTGGAGCTGTGTTAGTTGATTAAAAATCCCGTGACTCAATCAACTAGCAGGGTTTAGCCATCTGGTTGCGGCTACAGTCCCCCCTTGATGGTTCGGCAGGACCCGTGTAGGTGGGCCTCGTCAAACCATCACGATCACATTAGTCAGATGGCTGGTGGATCATGCAAGGAGGATGCTGCGGATGGTTGTTAGGACTGAGGGCTCAGCTCGATGAGGTTCAAAACGGTCTTTGGTGTGGCACCCTCTTTCCGAGGGTTTCGTCGGAAAGTTCCAGACACGGCTTTTGTGAGCTTGGCTGTAGATGTTTGCATCTCGTGGGGTCTCTGGTACAGGATGAAGGACAAGCCCGGTGCCAGGGTGCCACTCTGTGTTGTGAGTTGCTCTTTTATCTGTGAAATCTCAGTCTGAATTTCGGCTACATGCCGCCTCACGTTGGCTATGTTCACTGCATTCACGCTGGACATACAAGTGTTAAACAGAGTTCTGACGGCAGTGGCGGCTCCGAGCAAAGCTCGTAGGAACCGTTGGGAGCGGCGGTTGTGGCCAACTGGCTCCGCTAGCGTGACAGTAATTTTCTCAAGTTGATTGAGCATGTGTTCAACATTGGCCTCAACGTGAGTGAGGGAGTCCTCTGTCCGTCGGGCACCTACCCAGCTGTATTGTGTTTTTGCGCTGGGGTAGTGTGCTCTGTAGACGTTGCGAGGATCAGGTGGCGCATACACTTTCTGAGTGTGGGTCCAGCCGTTGGTGATGAGGAGTCCTGGTTGTTCCCTTAGGACGATGCCTGATGCCGGACCTGTTGAGATGTCCGATTGCGGCTGCCCTCTGGTTGGCTGGAGGCACAGGATGGCGAACCACAGCAGCATCCTGGTAAAAGTGAAAGGGAGAGAGAAAGAGAAAGGGAGGAAAAATTTCCGCGAGGGTCGTCCTTGGTTGGCTAGGACAGTCTTTTCGCTTTGAGGACGCCGATATGCCACTTGCTTCGGTGTCTTGCAAGTGTCTCTGGTGCTGCGGTGTGCAGCACATGGTGCGTCATAGGGCATACATTGGCATGACCCCCCTTTTGCATTGTGGCACCACAAGCTGTGGCGCAGTGATGGCATCAGGTGCAGAACGCTGAATGTTGTCTTGTGCACGCAGCATGTGCAAGGTGTATAGCAGGTGTCTGGGGCACCGGTTATCGGTGGGTTCAGACGGCGTGCTAGGGTGGTTGGAGGGGTCTGAGAGGTGGTTTCTCACAATGTCCATTGGTAAACTGGAAGGTTAAGGTCAGGTTAAGCAGAGACTCTGTGACATTTTGTCACACTTGCGGTGAGAGACTAATGCATTACCCTAAAAGTTCAGAACCACGGTTTAACTGGTTCGCTAGGTATGTAGCATAAAGCTAGGTGTTTCACTTGTAGCTAGCTAGTGAAGTGTGTCTTGTATCCTTATCTTAGCTGTGGATGTTAGGACGCTAAGACTTATGTGGTTCCGAAAGTATTTCCTGGATAGCCGAGATGAAATAAATGACTTAAGATGGTTCTTATGACTAAATTATTTCACTGGATTTAACTAGTGGTTCACTATGGCTTGACGAAGTGAATGATAGGGGGAAAAAGGACAGCTTTCCTATTCAAATTATGCTTATTATCAATCCTCAGGACCTATAGTTATGCCCTAGTAATTTGTTTAAATTACTTGTGTTGCAGGGTCACAAAAATGAGTGCACTCGTCGAAAATAAACTAAATCACAAATAAAGGTGTCTCTGTTTCCTTTCTGGGCCCTATGGGAAATGGAACCACGTTTGAACAAGAGAGGAAATGAAATTAAATCATGTAGATGACCGAATAGCCAAGGGAATAGCTGACTGCTATTATTATCAAAGTCAAAGAAATGAAAAATTAAAGAAGAGCAAAAAAAAATTTTAAAGGAAAAGCAAAAAGGAATAAAGTGATCAAAACAAAGGGAATGATCTTAAGGCGAGAATAATCAGTGGCATTAGTGACTAAACATTGGATTTGCCTGGACCAACACTCCATAGTGGGTTACAGCGGTTGCGTGTTCGAGACCACACCGTGTGTGTCCCATCAAAGGAGTAGTCACATGCCGATGAAAATTCCTATTGCTATATGAATTCTTCTCTAGCTACACAGTTTACATGTAGTTAAACTTAAGTTTAATTAACAGGGCATCTGCGAAGTTAGCCTTTGACGGTTAGCAAGGACTATGCCTGAACTAGTGAAGGTGAACTTTAGCGAAGAGGAATTGCAAACACGGAAAGTGAATAATTAGAAACCCTAACTGGTGTTAAGGAAAGTATTCCAGAATACTTTGCACTGTGTAAACACAAGCGGTGATTAAGGGTTCAAGTAAATTATGCTAACTGTGGAAGTTATTATTTAGCTTAGCCTAAGCTGGATGGATGCTAGATTAAGTTAGCTTAGCCTAAGGTAGATGGATGCTTGGTTAAGTTAGCTTAGCCACCTAGGCTGGTTTGTTTACAAAGTGACATCACAAGTTAGCACTTCCTGTGAAAAGTCGCTGTCATGGGAACCAGAGCATGTCAGAACAATTCAACAGTCCCTGAAGAATGTCTGTACATTTTACATGAATTATGCATGTTTAAACGGGTTAACAGGAGGCACCTATATTTTAAGTCCTTCCAGAACTTGGTGTTACATTAAGTAAAATGCAGATGTGTTTTGGCACTTGCTAATTCTACTCATGGAACTCTTCTCTTTATTTTACGCAACTTATTCTATTTGTTTACAGAGTAAGAAAATAGATTTGCTGTAAGTCAAAGCTTGTCTAAGCATCTATAGTTACGTCCATCTCCTGCATAAGTACTGCATTTTCAGCGAGTGACCAGTTTTGATCGCTAGGTAGCTCTCTGCTTGTAGATGCAGCTAAAATTTAGGTGAATTACATCAATCTAACAAATATTTGTAAGGCCTTTACATTGTAGAAGGGGGAGCATCACCCAGGTCTACGTACATATAACACTGTACTGAGCTTTCTTTGTCAGAAACAGGTTTAGCAATACTGCAACTTTGATTTCTTTAACCAAAGCAGAATAGATATCGGTACAGTTTACAAGCTGCTGAGATGAGATTTCTTTGTCAAACAGACTTACGCTTTACTGCTGAACATGCTAATATTAGTTGGAAATCTAAGACTCTTTCACTTACAGTAGAGATGTCAATTCCAGCTATTGTTTTATCTGCATTTAGACAAGCCAGCAACCAGTGATCAAAATGCGTATCGCATGATGTGTTCCATTTGGATCGCACTGATCAAATGCACACCTGTAGGTTAACAGTAGTTTAAAACTGAGGTGGTTTTCCTACAATCTGGTGTTAAGGTGACGTATGCCCTATTTGGAGCTAGTGTTTCTTGTAACCCTTCATTGTCATGGAAACTAATGTTTAGCAGTGTCATTTCAACCAGCATGTAGCAAATGTTTGTTTCAAAAGAGTCGTGCATAGTCTGTTGGCAGGTGAGGCTTACACGTCCATTCAAGATTTTCTTTAAATCAGTAAAATTCTAATTTTTATAATGCAGAGTCTTGCGTCTCTTTGAGCACACATTTTCACCTACTTTTAAAAGTTCTATGTCCTATGCTGATCAGGGACCTTTTTAGCAGAGTCTTGCACTGTGTTCGTGCAGTGTCTTCTGGTTTTGCAGTTCAAAATCATTGGGGTTTTAGGAATTCTTTCTGAGGAGGCCTTCTGTGTTAGAGGCCTTCTGCATTAGGTCACGCATCGTTGAGTGGGCATTGCGTGGTCTTTGGCGAGCTGGAAGGTGCAGGGTAGCGAACTTGAACCTTGACTTGGTGCTGAGGCTGTGTACCCATGGATGGCTGCTGGAGTTCCTGGGAACTCTGTAACCTTGGAGTCTGGCTTTGTTGTAGTTCTAATGACCTCTGTGACCGGCCAGTCTGGCTTTGGTGACCTGTGTGACTGGAGGGGGAGGGGTTCTTGAACTTGGGCCCAGACTGTCAGGTGTTTGAAGTCTAGTAAAGGCTCAAAGCGCTCTAGCAGATCTTTGCCAATCAGAAAGGGGTAAGTGTCCATTTGTGAGGTGTACACAGGGTGTTTCAGACTAAAAGAACCAATTGTCAGGTGAATGTGAGCTACCTGTTTGAGCCTGAGGTCGTTTTGGCTGTACGACTGCACATTCAGCTCACACGTTTGGGGTGTAAGAGTTCGATCTTTGCTCTTAGCTTTAGCACTGAGTCTTTCAAAGAGTTGAGCTGACATCAAAGTGAGGTTTGAGCCGGTGTCAACCAGTGCTTCGAGGCTCACCTCATTTTCCAAAGTGATGGCTAGATATAGTTTCCGTGCCACCCCCCTTTCGACCATGTGCCCGAGGAGTCTTGGTGTCATTGTTTGGTAGACATGCTCCGAGGACAGGCCAGAACGCCTAAGTGATGACTCACTGTGGGATGCAGGTTTCGAAGGAACAGAGTTCTGAAGTTGACATCTTCTTCCATACCTGATCAGTTCTGTGCTCCGAAGAATGCTTGTCGGAGCCCCACAGGGGTTTCGAGTCGGGCTTGCTTGATGTCCATGGCGGTGAACAGCCCGTTGTCTGATTCAGGTACAAGCTGTCCCAAGCGGTCACGTTGGCAACAGTTTGTAAATGAAAGTATATGTCTCGCAGGTAGGCGTGTATGTCGTGGCCTCCTGCAGCGTCCGGAGTGAACGTAGGAATGTTTCTGGCCAGCTTGTCAAGTTCTTTCGGGGCCGTGCCATGGTTAGTGGCAGGGGTTCTCTGGACGAGCTGTCCCCCCCCCTTTCTGCTGACGGGGGTTCTTGGAGGCTGGCTGGTGACATTTTTAGAAGTGGGCTTTCACCCCCCTTTTCAGCTCTTGGCTCTTGGCTGAAAGGTAAAGGCCGGTTGGTCAGGGGAAACTGTGTTGTGTGTGTTTCCCCTTCCCGGTCACTCTGTAGTTTATAAGAGTGTTTCAGCTCTCTGTGAACAATGTCAATTTCGTATATGATATTGTCTTTGTGCTGAATGAGTTAATGGATTTCAGCTCGGGCCGCTTGTAAGTGTTTTTCACAGGCCTTTGCTTTAGTGTCTTTCTCTTTTAGTTCAGTCTTTGCTCTCTCTAGGAGAGCTTCACCTCGTCGGAGTTTCTTGTCGAGTTCCTCTCTGGTTTCTTTCTCCGACTGCTCTCTTTGGTCTGTGTCCAGACGAAGATCAGACAGGGCATTTTGAAGTCTTTCCACTTCATCTTGTAGCTCTGTGTCTGTTGCATCCTCTTTCCCGCGCTGGTCGTGGGTCTCAGGGAGTAGCTGATCCAGACGACTTTGTGCGTGTGGTTGGTTCCTCCGGGCCTCCTCCGCTTGAGGCTTTAGCGTTGCGGCTTCTTGCTCCAGGTTGGTGCTGTTTCTTTTGTTGAGCCGCGCCTGTGTAACAAGAGTGTGTGCGAAGTTTCCAACGATTTTGGCCCAGTCTTTGTGTTCGTAGCTTTGGGTTGGATCGTGGGCCGTCAGCTTGTCCAAGTTGGCGTCCCGCTGCTCTTGGCTTGGGGGCTCTGAGTCACCGGCGTCCTTGGGCTGGAAAGCGGTAGTCATGGCTGTCAGCCATATCTCGAGGTTGTCCCAGTGGAATGCAGGACTGGATGCACGGAACATACTGTAGGCGAGAGAAACACAGCACACACACACAGAGGCCAAGATGCAAGTTTGTTCTACGGTTAACAAGCTATACTCATACAGGCTATGCCGTTTATGAGAATTTTGGGCTAACTGATGCAAACAGTTAG
Source organism: Semotilus atromaculatus (assembly GCA_031834385.1). Taxonomy (NCBI): domain Eukaryota; kingdom Metazoa; phylum Chordata; class Actinopteri; order Cypriniformes; family Leuciscidae; genus Semotilus; species Semotilus atromaculatus. The sequence goes on from JAULUF010000041.1 coordinate 120,612, forward strand.
ACAGTTAGGTTTGGACAATTTGCTTAGGTCAGCGCAGGGCTTAAATAAAGATTTTGACAGGGCGGCAGCCTAGTGGGTCAGGTGCTGACGCTAGCTGCTTGGTCGTCGATCTGTTATTTAGCTTTCCTTGGTGTCTCTCATAGGTTCTGTCTCTAGGTGAAATGAAAGAAACAAATCACAACAGAACAAAGGATATAAAAGATTAGAGTGAAACAAAACAATGAAAATGAATAGGTCTGTAATGAACTGGAATAAATACTAACACTGGAAGTGTTAGGGAGAATACGGAGGCCTAAGCCTACTACCACTGATAGGGTTTAAGATAGGGCCTACAGGTTAGTGGGGGCTATCGGGGTAGAAACCCTAGGACGAAGATGTGGTTTGGAGAAGAGGTGGGCCAAATACTTAAAATATCCGGGAGATATCTGGTATTCTGTGGCTTATAGTAAGCGGACTGGGTTTTACTTGACCGCAGTGTTCTCGGGCAACTTCGTTGTCTCCCTGTACCTTGCTGCGCCCTCTCAAACAACCTGACTTTAAACACAACCGGCACCCCGAGGTGTCAACTGCCAGGCGGCACAGCAAAGTGGATTTTCCCCAGAACCCTCAAAAAGAGTGGCCCCTCTTTAGGCCCTGGTTTGGGTAATTATTCCAACATTGCTTTGTGTGTCGACTAGCGTGGTTGACGTTACCTTTGGAGTGCCCAATTGCTGATGTCACAGTTACGTGCCGTAACGATGGTACGGGATTCGGAAGTGTCCGAAACTCACACACGGCCAGCGTCAGTACCGCCGGTCGGGTAACCTCGCTCGCGGGATACCAAACAGAGAATGCCGCAACTCACCACCGTGCTCTGGTGAGTGCCACCTCTAAATACACAAAGGTTAAACAAGTGAAACGTAAAGTGGATTAAGGCTTGCTTGTTTAAACCAAATGGATTGATTGTTTATGTAGCAATAAGAGTCAAAGGTTTTACTAAATAATAATAAACAAAAGGAAATTATGATAAGTATGGTATTTTATCAAAATAACCTAACCCAAAAGAGAAGAAAAAAAATTCAAATAGAAAGAGACAGGATGAAACACAAGAGAAGAGGCGGGCCACAGTAGCTGGTACTTCTCTGTGCTTTAACCTGGTGAACAGAACACTTAATTCAAATTCAAAATTCAACACTTGTTTAAATTTATATTTAAAATAAGCAGGTAAGAACTAAAAGGAAAATCAGATTGATATCCTATAATGACCAATGGTATCCGTAAAGTATCATTAATAATTATGAATTAATCAGAAGAGAAAAGTAGAAAGAAGCCAAGCAGGTTTAAACAAAGGAGGAGGCAGACCGTAGTAGTGGGTTTTCGCCACAAAGGGGGCGCACTTCCTTCCTGTGGTTAACCTGGTTGAATCAGACACCTTAATTCAAATTCAAATTCAACGAAGTCGAAATTAAATTTAAATAAGCATGTAAGGAAATGTAATAATCAGAGTGATATCCTATAATAGTCCAGATACACTAAAGTATCAGTACTACTTATAAAATAATCAAAAGAGAAAGACGAGATACTGTAGATGCACACTTCAAAAGAGTGAAAGGGGGAAAAGAGTGATACCGATTTAGTATCCACAAGGCCACGCGGTGGCGCTGTTTCCTCCAAATGGATATCAGTGGCTGACAGACCAACACAATTTAAATTTTAAGTTCAAACTGGCCTCAAACCAAATTTAATACACGTGTAAGGGAATTGAAAAATCAGGATGATATCCTATAATAATTAACGACAACAGTGAAGTGTCGTCAATAATTATACAATAATCAGAAGGGAAAAGTGGAAATAAAACTATTCACAACAGAATTGAAAAGAGAGGAAGGAGAGCTGGGTGAACCGGCCTAGTGGGTGATGGCCACTAGGTGGACTTCCAAGTGGGCTCTCTCTGGCTGTGTTGGGATTTAATTTAAGTTTTAATTCAAATTTTGTTTTTGTTTTGAACTCAAAGTAAATGTGCCAGTCAAAAGCAGGAAACTTGTCTAACACAAAATAATATTCGCACGAGCAACGCTGTATATGCAAATAATTATTGAGAATCTAGACAGGCTAATTCACTGGTCATATGGAATTTAGCAGTAAGAGAGCATTATCTGAAACGGCCACGAGAGGGCGTAATTGCGCTCATGCAGGCTGAAGTCAGAAGGCGGGGCGTAATTTGAGACTTCTAAACGCCCTCTAGTGTTTAGTCAGCGGAATAACAACCACTTTTTAATGTGATTCAAGAGCTAAGGGCTTTCAGCTCGCGTCACGCGCTGATTTTCTGCAATAAATCACAAATAAACGAACAGACAAAGGTTTTAGGACCTTTGCGGTGCTAAATGGCACAAGAGCGTGTAGCAGGATTTCTTCACTGCAAAAACACACAAATGTGAACAACAGGAATTTTCCGTCTGTTGTAGGCTACTCCCATACACACAACTATCACTAGCACTATGAGTAAATTGTGTTTAGGTTTACAAATGATTAGCTAGGTCAACGTGAACCAGGAGTTATCGTTATCTAACGATTTTAATATCAGGCCTTTCTACTACTGAATCAAAGGAGTCTCGCTCTGAACAGATTTACGTCTCGCACTAAAAAGAGATTTCTTCGTCTTTAATAGGCGGTTTTATTAAAAATATTACAATGTATCGCCTGCAGAGGGATTTCTGCATCTCTTAACAGGACATTTGTAATATTAATACTGCAGTGTACTCAGCCTTTAACAGTGATAAAAAAATGTCTATGCATATTTTAGCAGCTGTTAAAATGTAACGTTACTACTGACTGACATCGTTTTTTTTTTTTTTTCTCTGTCAGTTAGGAGTGAGTTTGCGTTGCGACTTATCTCACAATTTAAAAATTTCATAGCGCGCGTGCACAAAATTATTAATAACCATATAAACAGATTGAAACTGAATTTTGCTCATAAAACATAGTTTGAAATGCGTCGCGTCATCCACCATCTGTAGCAACATTGGGTTACTGCATTAAATTACCTCAAATTATATATAGGGAATTCTAATAATTAATCATAAATATGATTAATATATTGCATTTTACAGTTAAATTATCGAAGTTGAAAAGAGATCGATTGTATACATGAATGATCTCCACAATGAGTTATGGTTCGTCATTAATATATCAATAGTCTCATTACAGATCGATTATATGAGACAACTTTTACAGGAATTAATTTAGCTATCAAACAATCTGTCTGTCCAGCAGACGGCAGTAAGATTAACTTATCAATTTCCCAACAAAAATTGTCTCTTTCTTATAATTCCAAAAAGCTATTTTCTGGCCATGAAAATATCACCTCCTTGTTATTATAAAATTTAGGTTACTGAAATAGTAACGCATTGTAAAGCTTTGTAGCTAGATCAAACAATTCATTGACTTTGTAAATATGAACATTTTAGGCAGAACCAATCAAGAATATAATGGTTTTAATAAATTGAAACTACAGATACAGAATTCTACATTTAAACACGGGATACATGTATGTACAGTAAACAGTAAAACTAACGTGACAGACGAATAACAAACGGGAGTGAGAATGGGATGAGAGGAAGATAAAATGAGAGATTGAGAGAGAGAGAGAGAGAGAGAGAGAGAGAGATTGGAGAGAGAGAGAGGGGGAGAGAGAGAGAGAGAGAGAGAGATTGGAGAGAGAGAGAGGGGGAGAGAGAGAGAGAGAGAGAGAGAGAGAGAGAGATCCGTAGGATCCGTAGGATCTCTCAGGATGGCAAATTTCATCTAGACATTTTGAACCTTTAAGAGACAACACCGAAAAACACAATCTTAATGCTCTAGCATCTCGGTAATTCAAATATACTTGCATGTAATGGTTCTTATGTGTCTGAGGCTGAGCTCTGCTGCGCATGTGAGCGGCTGGTCTTTGTGTGTTCCGTTGGAGCTTCACGTGGTTTGCTGCGGTCTGGAGCGCGCAGTTTCAAAGAAGGCTTAAAAGTCTTTGACGTAAATTACCAAAGAAATAATTCGGACTAAGTTCATTTCTGGGGAAATGAACAAAGAAAAAAAAAAAAAACTTAAGAGAAAGAAAATAAAAAGAAGAGAACACGGCGTAAAGCTCCCTAAGGAGCCATCCGGATACCTCTCACAGGGAAAAACTCTCTCTTGGAACTCTCAGGAGTCAGTCTTTTTATGGAAAGACGGGGTTCACGCCTCTGTTTGCGCGAACCCCCATGACTGTCCGAGAATCCGAAGAGGACAAAGTTTCCTTTGTCCTGTGGGGGGGAATGCCCACTGGACCGAGGAGATTGTATTGAGCCGTTCGGCTCCAGAACCATGAAATGTGTAAAAGAATGCACATTACTGCATTCTGCTATCGGAATTCGGCTCCGTTAGATTGAGAGAATCACAGAGATATCAAACATGTCACAGAAATACATAGAAATACAGAGTTACATACGATATGCATATTATAAGCATTTAGTTCCTTCAAAGCAAGTTGTTCCTTCAAACAAACGTCATACAAGTGAATATAAACCGGGAAGCACACAGGAGTATTATGAAAACATGACATGCTTATGTTCTAAGTTTAATTTTCAAAGTTCGTGTTGTGTGTGCATTAACCCTCTGGGGTCTGCAGTGTTTTTGGGGCTATTGGGATGTTCTGACATGCTCTGACATTTGTGCTTTTTTCAGTTATTTATAAACATGTTAATGGCAAAGGTGTAAATTCACTCTATATAGCACAAACGGGGTTACGATAATATGTGATTAACATCTACGTACATGTTTGCATTTTTAAGAGAATAATGTTTATGCGTGGTTATTGAAAAAAATAAAAATGAAACTTGCTGAAATAAGACCACAAAACAAATACTAAATATGTGTCCACAAGACTTTTGACAAATGGATGTTGTAGCTTCGAGTTCTGGCTTCAAAATGATGTGAAAATCATCCCATCTAATCGTTCACATAAAACGAAACACTAATTTATACTTTGTATGACAGTTTTTTTGTCTGAAGAGGTTTATGCGTGGGAGTGGTAATAGCCCATGAATATTAATGAGATTCAGACCAGGGGTGTGACAGACACTCCCCCAATGGCCCATTAGGGTGAAGCAGCCTGAACAAAGAATGAGAGGAGATTCAAAGGTTTTGTTTTTCAATCTGTTTTATTGTAATTCCTCTGTGTGGAGAAACTAAATGTTCTAAATTTGCTCTAAGCAAATCAAATGTGAGTAAAATAAATAAATAATCAGTCAGCTATAAACAAAGCAATTGTGAGCGATAAATAAACAAAAGTAAAGGCAGGTATCTCACAGTAAATGCTTATGCCCCGTTGAATGACATCTGTCCATTTATATTTGCAGCCTTTTGCCAGCTGCCTTAGCAGCCTGAGCATTGGTGTTGTGGCACAGAGTAGACACAGCACTTTCTGAAAAAAATAGTTTGAATAGACTCATGGGCGAATGCGAGTCTACAGAACTCAGTTGCGGTCCAGCTTCCCGTGCAGGAAGGAATCGCACAGTCTGTGGAACCATGTCAACATCAGTCTCTGTTTTCCATGACAGAGTGGACTGCCTGTTGCTTGCCTGCTTGTTTGCCTTGGCTCTCTTCGGGACAGGTGCTGCCTGGACATGTTCATTGTCACATCTGTAAAAAACAAGTGTGCGCTGTTACACAGTACAAGAGCACTGAAGAGACTGCTAGCATTATACAGAGCGAGAGGACACATAACAAACTCACTGGCTGAGTTGTTTACGTTAACACGTGAGGCAGCACGAGCACGGAGATTACAAGCTGCACGGAGTGTGCATGTGGTGCATGTGTATGAAGTGTCTTTCGTTCGTGATTTTTTTCAGTTTTTTTCTAAATAAAAATCAGAAAATGTATTCTCGTTTTTTTAATTTTTGTCTATTTAAATTCTATTTACAAACTCACCACACACAATAATGGTCAATAACTGTAATTTGCTGAAAGCTAATCTGTTTCTGAAAAAAATGACACCTGCACCTGCATGAAGATAGCACTTTGTTTTAGAATTTTACAGTCCAAAAATCTAAATATGTGAAAAACACCTATTTTAGCTTCAGGTTCTAAAGGGTTAATAAATGTTGTAGAAGTATCATTCATTGTTAGTTTTTTAATTTCAACATTTACTTAAACATTTTAAATTGAGTTTAATTTTTTTATTGTATCTGTTATTACCTTAGATAATGTAGGCCTACTATGAACTAACAAGAATGATCGAGGTACAATTGTATTGCTCAAATATTCATTCATGTAGTAAAAACTTAATTTCTTAGTAACTAGCACAACACTGATCACTAATGTAAATATTACGTCTGTGCACTTACTCAGTATGATTCTCGATCGCACGGAGAACTGAACGACGCCTGCGTTCCCCTCTGCGAGGTGCTGGAGAAGGAGTGCGTGATGCAGACACATTTCTATAAAACAACAACAACAACAAAACTGTTAGCATACATAATCCAAAGTAAACTGATGGGCAATTAATGGGTATGGACGCACAATGTATATCTGTTGATGGGCCATAGGACGGAGAAATATCTATATCTATACACCGCGAAATATACACCGCAAGTGTTGATGGGCCATAGACCGCACACATTTAGAGCATTTCAAACATTTACACTGTATTCACAATCATCTGTGCATAAGGCAGTATTTTAGCAAGATAAGCAGTGTCATAGGCTAACCAAAACAGAACATTTATATATAAACATATAATGTCTAGTATTTAGACAGTATTTTACCGGAGGCTGAAATATATTTGCACTAAATCACATTATATTTACACCTAAGCAGATATTCGCAAATAAGCTACATTATGCATAAGCTAATCAAAACTGAGTGAAATATATTTAATATACAAATGTTTAGAGAGTAACGTTATCACATTGAAAGTTTACACTTGAGCATACACGAATGTTAGGGATATTGTAAGGCAATCTTTCACGTAGTATGTCAAAAGCTAGCCAAAACGAAGCAAAATATAGTCTGAAAATTCATATGAGTTCTATATTATCAGAATAAGAAGTATATAACACTAAACAACTTACTCTGAACTTGTATCCTCGGCGGGATCAATTCGCTCTTCAAAATGCAGCCGTTTGTTGTCTGTGTTGCACTCTGAGGGAAAGGTGAATTCTTCCTCGCTGTCCAGAATCATCTGACGGGCTTCTTCACCGGAGTAGCGTGCCATCCTCAAAACGCGATGAACTATCAGTGAATCTCATGAAGAATCTTTGTGTGTTTATGGCATTGATCGGGGGCGTGTGCGATCACCTAAACTATTTACATGTGAATAGCGCCGGGGGCGTGGCGGCCTCAACTCATTAAAAATAATGAGGGGAGAAAGAAAAAACAGGACCTCTCCTTGGTTTCAAACGGATTGCATAAACTGAGAATATTTGTTTTTTATATAAATTACTTCATTTAAAAGAAGAGAATTCAAGCTTCATAAAGAAAAATATCTCGTGCCTGTGTGACAAGTAATCGCGGAGTTACAGTTAATCTCAGGACGCGTTTCAGAATGGACTTCACAGACAGAGAGAACGCAGAACTCGCATCATGTTTGTTTTTCTTTATTTGGTGAAAAGCACAACACTTTGTTTTTATTGTGAGTATCCACAAAAATAATAGACACTTAACACGATCTAATGATGTACAACACTTATATGTACGATCAAAATCAACCGAGTATTTTAAGTCTCTTTTGCACTGATAAGAAAAAAAGCGACCAGATCACGCCGGCGTGATCTCAGACCCCAGAGGGTTAATGTGTGTGTATGTGATTGTCCTTTAGAGTTCGGCCGGGTGGTGACCTCGTGCTCACCCCCTCCCCGTTCCGGGGAGTGTATGGGTGTGCGTATGATGAGTTTAAGATCGGGATAGTGGTTGATTATTTGTTGAAACAATGTCCATCTTGTTTGTGAGGTATCATGCAGGAAGGATGTCCTTCAGTCAGAAGGGCGCCTCTTGGTCACATGTGATCAGAAAAAGGCACCCCTTTGTTTTCTCATTGGAGAAAAACGCTGTGTCTGCACTATAATCAGTAACCTACTCAAGTCCAACACCATACTTCTTTGTGTGTCCGTCCAGAGTGAGTGGAGCTGTGTTAGTTGATTAAAAATCCCGTGACTCAATCAACTAGCAGGGTTTAGCCATCTGGTTGCGGCTACAAGACAGAGTGATGAAGCCAATCAGTATACAGGGATGATTAGTAGGCCATGATAGACAGAGGCCAATGGGCAGATTTGGCCAGGATGCCGGGGTTACACCCCTACTCTTTCGAAAGACATCCTGGGATTTTTAATGACCACAGAGAGTCAGGACCTCAGTTTAACGTCTCATCTGAAGGACGGTGCTCTTTGACGGTATAGTGTCCCCGTCACTACACTGTGGCGTTAGGACCCACACAGACCCCAGGGTGAGCGCCCCCTGCTGGCCTCACTAACACCTCTTCCAGCAGAAACCTGGTGTTCTCAGGAGTCTCCCATCCAGGTACTAACCAGCTCAGCCCTGCTCAGCTTCAGTGGGACACCAGTCTTGGGCTACAGGGGGATATGGCTGCTGGCACAAGAGAAGTGTTAAACATCAGACACACAATCTGATCATCTACACAGAAACACACACAAGAGAAGTGTTAAACATCAGAGACACAATCTGATCATCTACACAGACACACACGAGGAGTGTTAAACATAAGACACACAATCTGATCATCTACACACACAAGAGAAGTGTTAAACATCAGACACACAGAGACACACACAAGAGAAGTTAAACATCAGACACACAATCTGATCATCTACAGAGACACACACGAGGAGTGTTAAAAATAAGACACACAATCTGATCATCTACACACACAAGAGAAGTGTTAAACATCAGACACACACACAAGAGAAGTGTTAAACATCAGACACACAATCTGATCATCTACACAGAGACACACACAAGAGAAGTGTTAAACATCAGAGACACAATCTGATCATCTACACAGAGACACACACAAGAGAAGTGTTAAACATCACAGACACAATCTGATCATCTACACAGACACACACAAGAGAAGTGTTAAACATTAGACACACAATCTGATCATCTACACACACAAGAGGAGTGTTAAACATCAGACACACAATCTGATCATCTACACACACAAGAGAAGTGTTAAACATCAGACACACAATCTGATCATCTACACAGACACACACAAGAGAAGTGTTAAACATCAGACACACAGAGACACACAAAAGAAGTGTTAAACATCAGACACACAATCTGATTATCTACACACACAAAAGTAGTGTTAAACATCAGACACACAATCTGATCATCTACACAGAGACACACACAAGAGAAGTGTTAAACATCAGAGACACAATCTGATCATCTACACAGACACACACGAGGAGTGTTAAACAATAAGACACACAGAGACACACACAAAAGAAGTGTTAAACATCAGACACACAATCTGATTATCTACACACACAAAAGTAGTGTTAAACATCAGACACACAATCTGATCATCTACACACACAAAAGAAGTGTTAAACATCAGACACACACACAGGAGAAGTGTTAAACATCAGAGGCACAATCTGATCATCTACACAGAGACACACACAAGAGAAGCGTTAAACATCAGACACACAGTCTGATCTACACAGAGACACACAAGAGAAGCGTTAAACATCAGACACAATCTGATCAACACACAAGTGTTAAACATCAGACACACAATCTGATCTACACAGAAACACACAAGAGAAGCGTTAAACATCAGACACACAATCATTTTGATTTTGACATTTTTACGCGCGTCAATTTCGCTCTAGACGCGCGAATGGATTCAAAGTGTTCAAGCGTATAACTAGACGCGGTAGGCGCGAATTTGATGCGCTATTCGCGTCTGGTGTGAACGTGTGAATGCAAAGGCACCGGTCGGGGCATTGACTCAACATTGAAATCACTCGCGCCAGACGCTCGCGTGAACGCACCATCTTAAGACCCGCCTTGATGCAGTGATTGATGCAGTGATTGACAGGGCAGGAGGGGGCGTGATCGGCTCGGAATGCATTTTCAATGTGCACATTGAATTTCGCTACATTCATTGCGGGACATTTCATGAAAATGCAATCGCAAGTGTCTTGACTGTGAGTGTAAATGCAATTAAGAAAAATAACATTTGAATGATCATTTTGCCACAGTTTTTGCTTGAACATGTTACACATATCTAATCATTTCTGTAATGCATTTTAATTTTAATTTTGCATCTTATAAAGCGTTTCAATTATGCATATTAAATAGTGTATTAAATGGCAAATGTAAATTACCGTATGTAACTTCATTTTCATTTTGCACCAAACGTTGCTAGAATGGTAATGTAAAATGTAAATTTAAATACAGAATGCAATGCCATTTTACATATTGCATTGTCATTTTGCATATTACATTTCAAATTGAATATTACTACCCATATGCATAGAAAATGAGTTCTGTGAGTGAAATCCCAGAGGATCTGCAGTGTCCCGTGTGCTCCGACGTCTTCACCCATCTTGTGCTCCTGTTGTGCCAGTCACAGTGGGTCTCATTCATGAAACATTCTTAAATATACGAGTAAATATGTGAGTGAATTGTGCGTAAAGAGACCTTTCCGAAAACTCTTCTCCTGATTCACAAATACTTCGTAAACGTCAGATGTGATAGTGAAATGTGTGTGTGTGTTAATGAATTCCAACTAGTCGTAAATGGGACGCGCGTGCATGCTCACTCTCAATTAGCCTACCATAAATCCCGCCCATTAAATCCGTCTGACAACTATATATGGGCATCATATTATGACACCAAACGAAGGATCTCAAAAGCGAATGAAAAAGAAAAATTTCTCAGATGCAGAAATTCAAGTTTTATTATCAGAAGTTAATTCAAAACCCCACATTTTATTTTCAAGCGTACATAGTGGCGTATCAGGTCCTAAAATAAGAAAGCTTGGCAGCATTACAGATGCAGTGAATGGAGTTTCATCTGTGTAGTATTTGCAAAGGAACAATAAAACACGCAGAGACGGAGCCGAGTTGAGTGCTGTTTACTTCATAGTACTACTCTGATACAGATCAGTTCCCGGCGCGAGAGAGCCCCCTCCCCTTTACCGTATTTCCTCTAATACTGATACTATCATTACCATACAGTATAAACTACTACAATCTGTTAATCGAACAGTCCCAGAGGTGAAAAGAAAGTGGTTCGACATGAAGCTTGACTGCAAAAAAACTAATTAGTTCACTTCGAAAAAATGCTATTACTGGCTCTCATAATAAAAGTAAAAAGAAAAAACTTATAATTATATAAATATAATATAATTATATATAATATTTTTTTTTCAAAATGCTGTAAATATGTAACTGATTAAGGTGAATTAAAATGCAGCTTTATTAATGAGCAAAACGTTCGGATGTTAAACGCACTATTTACGCGTGTCTGGGAGTAGGTGTAGATTTCTTTCGTACAACTAACATTTGGAAAATATGAACATTTTAATGAATCCGAAAATTTACGCCAGAACCACTTTACACACGATTTACCAGGGGCGAAAATTTCATCAAAATGTTGGGAAGGACAATACACATAACATTTCTCAAGAGCAATTTTTGAAGGGGACACCAATAATACAGGCAAAGTTGTACTTGCAAGGATACGTGCACAAAGAGCCTTACTACTATTATTAGTGTAGCATGGAGACCTTTCCATTCTTCTCAAAGTTTCTTTCTGGTTCAATGAAAAAGCTGACTAAATTGACAAAAAAATTTTTTTATTGCAATGTTTTTGAAGTTGTTTACACAATCAATATTTTGATGTTTTAAAAATAAATTGTTGAATATTTATATTGGAAATTAATTAAAACATGAAAAGATACTTTAAATGTAAAAATTAAAACCGCCAGTAGGAGGCAGCAAGCCACTATTAATGAGTCATTTTGATCCATTAGTTCAGAAAGCTGATTCATTTAGTAAGGAAACCATGAAGGAAACACCTCGATGTGTTTCAGAGACGCAATTACAGTGCTGTGGCTTAGTTTTCAACTATTTTCGTTGGTGAAAGAGCTAAAACAGCCCATATAGTGTCTAAAATTTACATCACTTAATATTAACTTCTTGTTAAACTTACATTTGTTATCATGCTAATATCTGGAGAAAAACTGCACTCTTCGTGTGATATTATATTATATTAACTATAGTAAATGATATAAACCGTTCTCTCTAGAGAGGGAACGAGTACTGCGTAATATCTTATGCTATGGGGAAAACTCTTTTCCATGAGATATTGAAGCCAAAAATTATCCTTAATTTTTAATTAATGTAAAACGCTTTGCGACAGCTCGCGCCTATTGGCTGCCCTGCGGCAAAAGCAGCAGCCTATCGAGAGCCGCTGTGCGCGACGTCATGACCAATGGGGGCACTTCACGCCCATTTCGTCACGTCCCGCCAGAAAGGGCGTGGTCTTGCCCTATAAAAGCGGACGACAGGCTGATACAAACTGGTTTTCATCACTGAAGCGAACCAGAGCGTACAGTATGTTTTAAGCACGGCAAGATACGCAGTACTCGTTCCCTCTCTAGAGAGAACCGAGGTTATGTATAAGTAACCGAGTACGTTCTCTCTAGAGAGGGAACGAGTACTGCGTAATATCTTACGCTATGGGGAACACAGTGCAACACGCCGTGCTTATAGGGATCCAACACCAAAGTCCCAAGGGCAGAAGCCCGGGGCGCATGTAGTGCATAATCACCATAGACTCACAGAGAGTGAAGGAAGAGGGGCTAAAAGCATCTTTCCTTATAAAGTAGCATCCAGAGGAGCTAATCATATTATACCACGCAGCCAGGGTGAAAGCTTTCAGCCTAAACTGGGTGGCCATACATGTGTCAACACTCGTAGGGCTGCTGTATCGGTCAGTGAGCGATACGCAGGCCAAACTCAGCATCTGGGCCGACACAACGGGGCAGATAGAACTGAATTTTAGACCGCCAAAAGCTTAGCTTGTAAGGCGGGAACCTCAAGGTTATAGTATTTAGTATATAGTACTATATAGTATATAGTAGGTTATAGAGGCAGGGGCGCGCTGATGACAGCGGGCAGCCTGGCCGGGCTCAGTTTCTCAGAATGTGTGCGCGGGACAGCGGGCACATCTACTGCACTGAGAACACTGTCGGCTCGCGCCGACTGAATGTGTGTTAGTTTCGTTTTTACAGAAACCAGGGGACACGCATCGTGTAGTGTAAGCGGGCACTGTGACATGGGCGCGTTCACTACACTGTTTGCACAATCGATATGAATCGATTTTATTTGTGCTAGCCCTGCACCGTGGCGGGCTGTGTCTGGGTGTGGGAATGGGCACTGGGACGTGGGCATTCTTACAACAGTCATAACACCATCGGCCGTGGCCGGGACACCAGAAAAACGGCTTTTGTGTGCAGGCAAGCGGGCTGTGAAACCAGCTTGCTCACTGCAAAATACACTGGAACAGTCACATTGCTTGGAACTGAACGAGCGAGAAGTTTAGTTGAAAATCCGGCCACAGCGGGATTTGAACACCGTCGCTTTCCTAGGGATGCTAGGGCTTTTGAGACCTCGGGCTTGAGACCTCGGGCTTGATCTCAATCCTCGGCCGGGGCCCGCGCTGAGGGGGGCGGCGTCCAGCAGAGCGAGAGCGCGGTCTCTGGTCTCGGGCCTGGCGGCGCTGTGAAGTGGCGGCGGGTGTTGCAGACTGCGGCTGGGAGCTGTGGCCAGGCGGCTGCTTCGGGCGGCCTGTAGCGGAGCTCGAGCGCTTCGGCAGGAAGTGCTTCATAGCCTGCGATGTTTTCTGCACCTCGACGAATCTGTCCGCGAAGTCTTTGACGGCAGATCCGAAGAGGCCCGCTGTCGAGATGGGCGCGTCGAGGAACACGGAGCGCTCAGCCTCCGTCATCTCAGACAGTGTTAGCCACAAGTGTCTCTCAGTCACGGTAAGAAAGGCCACATTTCGCCCGATGGCCTGTGCAGCGGCTTTTGCAGCGCGTAGAGTGAGGTCTGTCGCGCTTCTCAAATCCGCCACGCAGATCGCTCCCGGTCCTTCCTCGTCCAGTTTATGGAGAAGGTCGGCCTGGAAGATCTGCAGTATCGCCATTGTGTGCAGTGCTGAAACTGCTTGCCCGGAAGCGGCGTAGGCGCGACCGTGCATGGCTGACGTCACTCGGCAGGCTTTAGAGGGTAGCGCCGTCTGAGCGCGCCGTCCAGCGGAGGGCGGGCAAAGATGGGAAGCTACAGCAGCCTCCACAGGAGGAATGGAGAGGTACCCTCTATCTTTCGCACCATCCACAGTGGAGAATGCAGCAGAGACGGAGGTACGCAGCCTGGCGGAGAAGGGGGCGTTCCACGATTTTGCCACTTCTTCGTGCAGTTCAGGGAGGAAGGGCGCGGGTCTCGACTGAGACGGAGCTTCATCTTTCCTGAGAAAGCGTCCGTCCAGCCTGTTGCGCGCCGGTGGCGCGGGCGTCTCCCAGTCGAGGCCGATGTTGTCCGCGGCTTGAGCGAGCAGACGCATCAGCTCAGACTCTATGCCGGCTCGTCTCCCAGAGGGCTGGCGGGTAGCGGGGGGGAGGTCCACAGAGCTCGCCCAATCCTCACTGTCCGAAGCCAGGAGAGAACATGCCTCGATGTGTTCGTCGATCTCAATGGCGGACGCGGTGGCAGACGGCGGCCGCTGTCCATCCGTGACCGACTCGAGCGATGCCGGCGAAGCTGGGCTGATACAAACTGGGCAGGAGAGAGCTCGGGGGGCGCGCTGCTTCTTACGGCGCGGGACCACAGCGGGCGGTGCAGGCTCTGAGAATGATGCCAGGCGAGTCCTCAGAGTCACCATAGACATCAGCTCACAATGGTGGCATCCACCCTCAGTGAGCGCGAGAGCTGCATGATCCTCACCCAGGCAGGAAACGCAGATGACATGGCGGTCCCCGTCGCTGAGTTGAGCTCGGCACGAGCCACAGGAAGGCATCTTTAAAATGACGCAGCTCTTTTAGAGGTTTTAGGGAGAAGTGTGAGTTGCAACGGCGAACAAACACTCTCAGCAGAGTAAAGGATATAGGCGCCGGAAAGCGCAGCAGGTACGGCGGCTGAAGGCGGCGAGGCCAGCGACTTCAGGCTCAAGGGCTCGTCCCGCTGAAGGCTTGCTTCGACGGCGCGTATTAAACAAGCTAGGTAAACGCATAGACTGTATGAAACAAGGGTAAACGTTATAATCGCTAACAGTGTTATTCACTGTTCTACATCAGTGTTATTCACTGTTCTACATCAGTGTTATTCACACTGTTCTACCTCAGTGTTATTCACTGTTCTACATCAGTGTTATTCACTGTTCTACATCAGTGTTATTCACTGTTCTACATCAGTGTTATTCACTGTTCTACATCAGTGTTATTCACTGTTCTACATCAGTGTTATTCACTGTTCTACATCAGTGTTATTCACTGTTCTACATCAGTGTTATTCACTGTTCTACATCAGTGTTATTCACTGTTCAACATCAGTGTTATTCACACTGTTCTACATCAGTGTTATTCACTGTTCTACATCAGTGTTATTCACTGTTCTACATCAGTGTTATTAGTGTTATTCACTGTTGTACATCAGTGTTATTCACTGTTCTACATCAGTGTTATTCACTGTTCTACATCAGTGTTATTCACACTGTTCTACATCAGTGTTATTCACTGTTCAACATCAGTGTTATTCACACTGTTCTACATCAGTGTTATTCACTGTTCTACATCAGTGTTATTCACTGTTCTACATCAGTGTTATTCACTGTTCTACATCAGTGTTATTCACTGTTCTACATCAGTGTTATTCACACTGTTCTACATCAGTGTTATTCACTGTTCTACATCAGTGTTATTCACACTGTTCTACATCAGTGTTATTCACTGTTCTACATCAGTGTTATTCACTGTTCTACATCAGTGTTATTCACTGTTCTACATCAGTGTTATTCACACTGTTCTACATCAGTGTTATTCACTGTTCTACATCAGTGTTATTCACACTGTTCTACATCAGTGTTATTCACTGTTCTACATCAGTGTTATTCACACTGTTCTACATCAGTGTTATTCACTGTTCTACATCAGTGTTATTCACTGTTCTACATCAGTGTTATTCACACTGTTCTACATCAGTGTTATTCACTGTTCTACATCAGTGTTATTCACTGTTCTACATCAGTGTTATTCACTGTTCTACATCAGTGTTATTCACACTGTTCTACATCAGTGTTATTCACTGTTCTACATCAGTGTTATTCACTGTTCTACATCAGTGTTATTCACTGTTCTACATCAGTGTTATTCACTGTTCAACATCAGTGTTATTCACACTGTTCTACATCAGTGTTATTCACTGTTCTACATCAGTGTTATTCACTGTTCTACATCAGTGTTATTCACTGTTCTACATCAGTATTATTCACTGATCTACATCAGTGTTATTCACACTGTTCTACATCAGTGTTATGCACTGTTCTACATCAGTGTTATTCACTGTTCTACATCAGTGTTATTCACACTGTTCTACATCAGTGTTATTCACTGTTCTACATCAGTGTTATTCACTGTTCTACATCAGTGTTATTCACTGTTCTACATCAGTGTTATTCACTGTTCTACATCAGTGTTATTCACACTGTTCTACATCAGTGTTATTCACTGTTCTACATCAGTGTTATTCACTGTTCTACATCAGTGTTATTCACACTGTTCTACATCAGTGTTATTCACTGTTCTACATCAGTGTTATTCACTGTTCTACATCAGTGTTATTCACTGTTCAACATCAGTGTTATTCACACTGTTCTACATCAGTGTTATTCACTGTTCTACATCAGTGTTATTCACACTGTTCTACATCAGTGTTATTCACTGTTCTACATCAGTGTTATTCACTGTTCTACATCAGTGTTATTCACTGTTCAACATCAGTGTTATTCACACTGTTCTACATCAGTGTTATTCACACTGTTCTACATCTGTGTTATTCACTGTTCTACATCAGTGTTATTCACACTGTTCTACATCAGTGTTATTCACTGTTCTACATCAGTGTTATTCACTGTTCTACATCAGTGTTATTAACTGTTCTACATCAGTGTTATTCACTGTTCTACATCAGTGTTATTCACTGTTCTACATCAGTGTTATTCACTGTTCTACATCAGTGTTATTCACACTGTTCTACATCAGTGTTATTCACACTGTTCTACATCAGTGTTATTCACTGTTCTACATCAGTGTTATTCACTGTTCTACATCAGTGTTATTCACTGTTCTACATCAGTGTTATTCACTGTTCTACATCAGTGTTATTCACTGTTCTACATCAGTGTTATTCACTGTTCTACATCAGTGTTATTCACACTGTTCTACATCAGTGTTATTCACTGTTCTACATCAGTGTTATTCACTGTTCTACATCAGTGTTATTCACACTGTTCTACATCAGTGTTATTCACTGTTCTACATCAGTGTTATTCACTGTTCTACATCAGTGTTATTCACTGTTCTACATCAGTGTTATTCACTGTTCAACATCAGTGTAATTCACACTGTTCTACATCAGTGTTATTCACTGTTCTACATCAGTGTTATTCACTGTTCTACATCAGTGTTATTCACTGTTCAACATCAGTGTTATTCACACTGTTCTACATCAGTGTTATTCACTGTTCAACATCAGTGTTATTCACTGTTCTACATCAGTGTTATTCACTGTTCTACATCAGTGTTATTCACTGTTCTACATCAGTGTTATTCACTGTTCTACATCAGTGTTATTCACTGTTCAACATCAGTGTTATTCACTGTTCAACATCAGTGTTATTCACACTGTTCTACATCAGTGTTATTCACTGTTCAACATCAGTGTTATTCACTGTTCAACATCAGTGTTATTCACTGTTCTACATCAGTGTTATTCACTGTTCTACATCAGTGTTATTCACTGTTCTACATCAGTGTTATTCACTGTTCTACATCAGTGTTATTCACTGTTCTACATCAGTGTTATTCACTGTTCTACATCAGTGTTATTCACACTGTTCTACATCAGTGTTATTCACTGTTCTACATCAGTGTTATTCACTGTTCTACATCAGTGTTATTCACTGTTCTACATCAGTGTTATTCACTGTTCTACATCAGTGTTATTCACTGTTCTACATCAGTGTTATTCACACTGTTCTACATCAGTGTTATTCACTGTTCTACATCATTGTTATTCACTGTTCTACATCAGTGTTATTCACTGTTCTACATCAGTGTTATTCACTGTTCTACATCATTGTTATTCACTGTTCTACATCAGTGTTATTCACACTGTTCTACATCAGTGTTATTCACTGTTCTACATCAGTGTTATTCACTGTTCTACATCAGTGTTATTCACTGTTCTACATCAGTGTTATTCACTGTTCTACATCAGTGTTATTCACTGTTCTACATCAGTGTTATTCACTGTTCTACATCAGTGTTATTCACTGTTCTACATCAGTGTTATTCACACTGTTCTACATCAGTGTTATTCACTGTTCTACATCAGTGTTATTCACTGTTCTACATCAGTGTTATTCACTGTTCTACATCAGTGTTATTCACACTGTTCTACATCAGTGTTATTCACTGTTCTACATCAGTGTTATTCACACTGTTCTACATCAGTGTTATTCACACTGTTCTACATCAGTGTTATTCACTGTTCTAGATCAGTGTTATTCACTGTTCTACATCAGTGTTATTCACTGTTCTACATCAGTGTTATTCACTGTTCTACATCAGTGTTATTCACTGTTCTACATCAGTGTTATTCACACTGTTCTACATCAGTGTTATTCACTGTTCTACATCAGTGTTATTCACTGTTCTACATCAGTGTTATTCACTGTTCTACATCAGTGTTATTCACTGTTCTACATCAGTGTTATTCACTGTTCTACATCAGTGTTATTCACACTGTTCAACATCAGTGTTATTCACTGTTCTACATCAGTGTTATTCACTGTTCTACATCAGTGTTATTCACTGTTCTACATCAGTGTTATTCACTGTTCTACATCAGTGTTATTCACACTGTTCAACATCAGTGTTATTCACTGTTCTACATCAGTGTTATTCACTGTTCTACATCAGTGTTATTCACACTGTTCTACATCAGTGTTATTCACTGTTCTACATCAGTGTTATTCATTCTACATCAGTGTTATTCATTCTACATCAGTGTTATTCACTGTTCTACATCAGTGTTATTCACACTGTTCTACATCAGTGTTATTCACTGTTCTACATCAGTGTTATTCACTGTTCTACATCAGTGTTATTAGTGTTATTCACTGTTGTACATCAGTGTTATTCACTGTTCTACATCAGTGTTATTCACTGTTCTACATCAGTGTTATTCACACTGTTCTACATCAGTGTTATTCACTGTTCAACATCAGTGTTATTCACACTGTTCTACATCAGTGTTATTCACTGTTCTACATCAGTGTTATTCACTGTTCTACATCAGTGTTATTCACTGTTCTACATCAGTGTTATTCACACTGTTCTACATCAGTGTTATTCACACTGTTCTACATCAGTGTTATTCACTGTTCTACATCAGTGTTATTCACACTGTTCTACATCAGTGTTATTCACTGTTCTACATCAGTGTTATTCACTGTTCTACATCAGTGTTATTCACTGTTCTACATCAGTGTTATTCACACTGTTCTACATCAGTGTTATTCACTGTTCTACATCAGTGTTATTCACACTGTTCTACATCAGTGTTATTCACTGTTCTACATCAGTGTTATTCACTGTTCTACATCAGTGTTATTCACACTGTTCTACATCAGTGTTATTCACTGTTCTACATCAGTGTTATTCACTGTTCTACATCAGTGTTATTCACACTGTTCTACATCAGTGTTATTCACTGTTCTACATCAGTGTTATTCACACTGTTCTACATCAGTGTTATTCACACTGTTCTACATCAGTGTTATTCACTGTTCTACATCATTGTTATTCACACTGTTCTACATCAGTGTTATTCACTGTTCAACATCAGTGTTATTCACTGTTCTACATCAGTGTTATTCACTGTTCTACATCAGTGTTATTCACTGTTCAACATCAGTGTTATTCACTGTTCTACATCAGTGTTATTCACTGTTCTACATCAGTGTTATTCACACTGTTCTACATCAGTGTTATTCACTGTTCTACATCAGTGTTATTCACTGTTCTACATCAGTGTTATTCACTGTTCTACATCAGTGTTATTCACTGTTCTACATCAGTGTTATTCACTGTTCTACATCAGTGTTATTCACACTGTTCTACATCAGTGTTATTCACTGTTCTACATCATTGTTATTCACTGTTCTACATCAGTGTTATTCACACTGTTCTACATCAGTGTTATTCACTGTTCTACATCATTGTTATTCACTGTTCTACATCAGTGTTATTCACACTGTTCTACATCAGTGTTATTCACTGTTCTACATCAGTGTTATTCACTGTTCTACATCAGTGTTATTCACTGTTCTACATCAGTGTTATTCACTGTTCTACATCAGTGTTATTCACTGTTCTACATCAGTGTTATTCACTGTTCTACATCAGTGTTATTCACTGTTCTACATCAGTGTTATTCACACTGTTCTACATCAGTGTTATTCACTGTTCTACATCAGTGTTATTCACTGTTCTACATCAGTGTTATTCACTGTTCTACATCAGTGTTATTCACTGTTCAACATCAGTGTTATTCACACTGTTCTACATCAGTGTTATTCACTGTTCAACATCAGTGTTATTCACACTGTTCTACATCAGTGTTATTCACTGTTCTACATCAGTGTTATTCACACTGTTCTACATCAGTGTTATTCACTGTTCTAGATCAGTGTTATTCACTGTTCTAGATCAGTGTTATTCACTGTTCTAGATCAGTGTTATTCACTGTTCTACATCAGTGTTATTCACTGTTCTACATCAGTGTTATTCACTGTTCTACATCAGTGTTATTCACTGTTCTACATCAGTGTTATTCACACTGTTCTACATCAGTGTTATTCACTGTTCTACATCAGTGTTATTCACTGTTCTACATCAGTGTTATTCACTGTTCTACATCAGTGTTATTCACTGTTCTACATCAGTGTTATTCACTGTTCTACATCAGTGTTATTCACTGTTCTACATCAGTGTTATTCACTGTTCTACATCAGTGTTATTCACACTGTTCAACATCAGTGTTATTCACTGTTCTACATCAGTGTTATTCACTGTTCTACATCAGTGTTATTCACTGTTCTACATCAGTGTTATTCACTGTTCTACATCAGTGTTATTCACACTGTTCAACATCAGTGTTATTCACTGTTCTACATCAGTGTTATTCACTGTTCTACATCAGTGTTATTCACACTGTTCTACATCAGTGTTATTCACTGTTCTACATCAGTGTTATTCATTCTACATCAGTGTTATTCATTCTACATCAGTGTTATTCACTGTTCTACATCAGTGTTATTCACACTGTTCTACATCAGTGTTATTCACTGTTCTACATCAGTGTTATTCACACTGTTCTACATCAGTGTTATTAGTGTTATTCACTGTTGTACATCAGTGTTATTCACTGTTCTACATCAGTGTTATTCACTGTTCTACATCAGTGTTATTCACACTGTTCTACATCAGTGTTATTCACTGTTCTACATCAGTGTTATTCACTGTTCTACATCAGTGTTATTCACTGTTCTACATCAGTGTTATTCACACTGTTCTACATCAGTGTTATTCACTGTTCTACATCAGTGTTATTCACTGTTCTACATCAGTGTTATTCACACTGTTCTACATCAGTGTTATTCACTGTTCTACATCAGTGTTATTCACACTGTTCTACATCAGTGTTATTCTCTGTTCTACATCAGTGTTATTCACTGTTCTACATCAGTGTTATTCACTGTTCTACATCAGTGTTATTCACTGTTCTACATCAGTGTTATTCACTGTTCTACATCAGTGTTATTCACACTGTTCTACATCAGTGTTATTCACTGTTCTACATCAGTGTTATTCACACTGTTCTACATCAGTGTTATTCTCTGTTCTACATCAGTGTTATTCACTGTTCTACATCAGTGTTATTCACTGTTCTACATCAGTGTTATTCACTGTTCTACATCAGTGTTATTCACACTGTTCTACATCAGTGTTATTCACTGTTCTACATCAGTGTTATTCACTGTTCTACATCAGTGTTATTCACTGTTCTACATCAGTGTTATTCACTGTTCTACATCAGTGTTATTCACTGTTCTACATCAGTGTTATTCACTGTTCTACATCAGTGTTATTCACACTGTTCTACATCAGTGTTATTCACACTGTTCTACATCAGTGTTATTCACTGTTCTACATCAGTGTTATTCACACTGTTCTACATCAGTGTTATTCACACTGTTCTACATCAGTGTTATTCACTGTTCTACATCAGTGTTATTCACTGTTCTACATCAGTGTTATTCACACTGTTCTACATCAGTGTTATTCACACTGTTCTACATCAGTGTTATTCACACTGTTCTACATCAGTGTTATTCACACTGTTCTACATCAGTGTTATTCACTGTTCTACATCAGTGTTATTCACTGTTCTACATCAGTGTTATTCACAGTTCTACATCAGTGTTATTCACACTGTTCTACATCAGTGTTATTCACAATGTTCTACATCAGTGTTATTCACTGTTCTACATCAGTGTTATTCACTGTTCTACATCAGTGTTATTCACTGTTCTACATCAGTGTTATTCACACTGTTCTACATCAGTGTTATTCACACTGTTCTACATCAGTGTTATTCACACTGTTCTACATCAGTGTTATTCACTGTTCTACATCAGTGTTATTCACACTGTTCTACATCAGTGTTATTCACTGTTCTACATCAGTGTTATTCACACTGTTCTACATCAGTGTTATTCACTGTTCTACATCAGTGTTATTCACTGTTCTACATCAGTGTTATTCACACTGTTCTACATCAGTGTTATTCACTGTTCTACATCAGTGTTATTCACTGTTCTACATCAGTGTTATTCACTGTTCAACATCAGTGTTATTCACTGTTCAACATCAGTGTTATTCACTGTTCTACATCAGTGTTATTCACTGTTCTACATCAGTGTTATTCACTGTTCTACATCAGTGTTATTCACTGTTCTACATCAGTGTTATTCACACTGTTCTACATCAGTGTTATTCACACTGTTCTACATCAGTGTTATTCACACTGTTCTACATCAGTGTTATTCACTGTTCTACATCAGTGTTATTCACTGTTCTACATCAGTGTTATTCACACTGTTCTACATCAGTGTTATTCACACTGTTCTACATCAGTGTTATTCACTGTTCTACATCAGTGTTATTCACTGTTCTACATCAGTGTTATTCACACTGTTCTACATCAGTGTTATTCACACTGTTCTACATCAGTGTTATTCACTGTTCTACATCAGTGTTATTCACACTGTTCTACATCAGTGTTATTCACACTGTTCTACATCAGTGTTATTCACTGTTCTACATCAGTGTTATTCACATCAGTGTTATTCACTGTTCTACATCAGTGTTATTCACTGTTCTACATCAGTGTTATTCACTGTTCTACATCAGTGTTATTCACTGTTCTACATCAGTGTTATTCACACTGTTCTACATCAGTGTTATTCACACTGTTCTACATCAGTGTTATTCACTGTTCTACATCAGTGTTATTCACACTGTTCTACATCAGTGTTATTCACTGTTCTACATCAGTGTTATTCACTGTTCTACATCAGTGTTATTCACACTGTTCTACATCAGTGTTATTCACTGTTCTACATCAGTGTTATTCACACTGTTCTACATCAGTGTTATTCACTGTTCTACATCAGTGTTATTCACTGTTCTACATCAGTGTTATTCTCTGTTCTACATCAGTGTTATTCACTGTTCTACATCAGTGTTATTCACTGTTCTACATCAGTGTTATTCACTGTTCTACATCAGTGTTATTCACTGTTCTACATCAGTGTTATTCACTGTTCTACATCAGTGTTATTCACTGTTCTACATCAGTGTTATTCACTGTTCTACATCAGTGTTATTCACTGTTCTACATCAGTGTTATTCACTGTTCTACATCAGTGTTATTCACTGTTCTACATCAGTGTTATTCACTGTTCAACATCAGTGTTATTCACTGTTCTACATCAGTGTTATTCACTGTTCTACATCAGTGTTATTCACTGTTCTACATCAGTGTTATTCACTGTTCTACATCAGTGTTATTCACTGTTCTACATCAGTGTTATTCACTGTTCTACATCAGTGTTATTCACTGTTCTACATCAGTGTTATTCACTGTTCTACATCAGTGTTATTCACTGTTCTACATCAGTGTTATTCACTGTTCAACATCAGTGTTATTCACTGTTCTACATCAGTGTTATTCACTGTTCTACATCAGTGTTATTCACTGTTCTACATCAGTGTTATTCACTGTTCTACATCAGTGTTATTCACTGTTCTACATCAGTGTTATTCACTGTTCAACATCAGTGTTATTCACACTGTTCTACATCAGTGTTATTCACACTGTTCTACATCAGTGTTATTCACACTGTTCTACATCAGTGTTATTCACTGTTCTACATCAGTGTTATTCACTGTTCTACATCAGTGTTATTCACACTGTTCTACATCAGTGTTATTCACACTGTTCTACATCAGTGTTATTCACTGTTCTACATCAGTGTTATTCACTGTTCTACATCAGTGTTATTCACTGTTCTACATCAGTGTTATTCACTGTTCTACATCAGTGTTATTCACTGTTCTACATCAGTGTTATTCACACTGTTCTACATCAGTGTTATTCACACTGTTCTACATCAGTGTTATTCACACTGTTCTACATCAGTGTTATTCACTGTTCTACATCAGTGTTATTCACTGTTCTACATCAGTGTTATTCACACTGTTCTACATCAGTGTTATTCACTGTTCTACATCAGTGTTATTCACACTGTTCTACATCAGTGTTATTCACTGTTCTACATCAGTGTTATTCACTGTTCTACATCAGTGTTATTCACTGTTCAACATCAGTGTTATTCACTGTTCTACATCAGTGTTATTCACTGTTCAACATCAGTGTTATTCACTGTTCTACATCAGTGTTATTCACTGTTCTACATCAGTGTTATTCACTGTTCTACATCAGTGTTATTCACACTGTTCTACATCAGTGTTATTCACTGTTCTACATCAGTGTTATTCACACTGTTCTACATCAGTGTTATTCACTGTTCTACATCAGTGTTATTCACTGTTCTACATCAGTGTTATTCACTGTTCAACATCAGTGTTATTCACTGTTCTACATCAGTGTTATTCACTGTTCAACATCAGTGTTATTCACTGTTCTACATCAGTGTTATTCACTGTTCTACATCAGTGTTATTCACTGTTCTACATCAGTGTTATTCACTGTTCTACATCAGTGTTATTCACTGTTCTACATCAGTGTTATTCACTGTTCTACATCAGTGTTATTCACTGTTCTACATCAGTGTTATTCACTGTTCTACATCAGTGTTATTCACTGTTCAACATCAGTGTTATTCACTGTTCTACATCAGTGTTATTCACTGTTCTACATCAGTGTTATTCACTGTTCTACATCAGTGTTATTCACTGTTCTACATCAGTGTTATTCACTGTTCAACATCAGTTTTATTCACTGTTCTACATCAGTGTTATTCACTGTTCTACATCAGTGTTATTCACTGTTCAACATCAGTGTTATTCACACTGTTCTACATCAGTGTTATTCACTGTTCTACATCAGTGTTATTCACACTGTTCTACATCAGTGTTATTCACTGTTCTACATCAGTGTTATTCACTGTTCTACATCAGTGTTATTCACACTGTTCTACATCAGTGTTATTCTCTGTTCTACATCAGTGTTATTCACTGTTCTACATCAGTGTTATTCACTGTTCTACATCAGTGTTATTCACTGTTCTACATCAGTGTTATTCACTGTTCTACATCAGTGTTATTCACACTGTTCTACATCAGTGTTATTCACTGTTCTACATCAGTGTTATTCACACTGTTCTACATCAGTGTT
Source organism: Semotilus atromaculatus (assembly GCA_031834385.1). Taxonomy (NCBI): domain Eukaryota; kingdom Metazoa; phylum Chordata; class Actinopteri; order Cypriniformes; family Leuciscidae; genus Semotilus; species Semotilus atromaculatus. The sequence continues at coordinate 146,924 of JAULUF010000041.1, forward strand.
ATTCACTGTTCTACATCAGTGTTATTCACACTGTTCTACATCAGTGTTATTCACTGTTCTACATCAGTGTTATTCACACTGTTCTACATCAGTGTTATTCACTGTTCTACATCAGTGTTATTCACTGTTCAACATCAGTGTTATTCACTGTTCTACATCAGTGTTATTCACTGTTCTACATCAGTGTTATTCACTGTTCTACATCAGTGTTATTCACACTGTTCTACATCAGTGTTATTCACTGTTCTACATCAGTGTTATTCACACTGTTCTACATCAGTGTTATTCACTGTTCTACATCAGTGTTATTCACACTGTTCTACATCAGTGTTATTCACTGTTCTACATCAGTGTTATTCACTGTTCTACATCAGTGTTATTCACACTGTTCTACATCAGTGTTATTCACTGTTCTACATCAGTGTTATTCACACTGTTCTACATCAGTGTTATTCACTGTTCTACATCAGTGTTATTCACTGTTCTACATCAGTGTTATTCACTGTTCTACATCAGTGTTATTCACACTGTTCTACATCAGTGTTATTCACTGTTCTACATCAGTGTTATTCACACTGTTCTACATCAGTGTTATTCACTGTTCTACATCAGTGTTATTCACTGTTCTACATCAGTGTTATTCACTGTTCTACATCAGTGTTATTCACACTGTTCTACATCAGTGTTATTCACTGTTCTACATCAGTGTTATTCTCTGTTCTACATCAGTGTTATTCACTGTTCTACATCAGTGTTATTCACTGTTCTACATCAGTGTTATTCACACTGTTCTACATCAGTGTTATTCACTGTTCTACATCAGTGTTATTCTCTGTTCTACATCAGTGTTATTCACTGTTCTACATCAGTGTTATTCACTGTTCTACATCAGTGTTATTCACTGTTCTACATCAGTGTTATTCACTGTTCTACATCAGTGTTATTCACTGTTCTACATCAGTGTTATTCACACTGTTCTACATCAGTGTTATTCACTGTTCTACATCAGTGTTATTCACTGTTCTACATCAGTGTTATTCACTGTTCTACATCAGTGTTATTCACTGTTCTACATCAGTGTTATTCACTGTTCTACATCAGTGTTATTCACTGTTCTACATCAGTGTTATTCACTGTTCTACATCAGTGTTATTCACTGTTCTACATCAGTGTTATTCTCTGTTCTACATCAGTGTTATTCACTGTTCTACATCAGTGTTATTCACTGTTCTACATCAGTGTTATTCACTGTTCTACATCAGTGTTATTCACACTGTTCTACATCAGTGTTATTCACTGTTCTACATCAGTGTTATTCACTGTTCTACATCAGTGTTATTCACACTGTTCTACATCAGTGTTATTCACTGTTCTACATCAGTGTTATTCACTGTTCTACATCAGTGTTATTCACTGTTCTACATCAGTGTTATTCACTGTTCTACATCAGTGTTATTCACACTGTTCTACATCAGTGTTATTCACTGTTCTACATCAGTGTTATTCACACTGTTCTACATCAGTGTTATTCACTGTTCTACATCAGTGTTATTCACTGTTCTACATCAGTGTTATTCACACTGTTCTACATCAGTGTTATTCACACTGTTCTACATCAGTGTTATTCACTGTTCTACATCAGTGTTATTCACTGTTCTACATCAGTGTTATTCACTGTTCTACATCAGTGTTATTCACTGTTCTACATCAGTGTTATTCACTGTTCTACATCAGTGTTATTCACTGTTCTACATCAGTGTTATTCACTGTTCTACATCAGTGTTTTTCACACTGTTCTACATCAGTGTTATTTGCCTTTGATTTTAGCTATAACTTATGGTTAGGTTAAGGAGTAGTTATATGGTTAGGACTATATTTTTAGACAGGAATGTTGCTCCAGAAACAACAAAATTTGTAATATATTTATATATAATTAATGAATTAATATATTATTTTTATGTGTATATAAATAACTTGTGCTGTGTGACGTGCGAGACTCTGCAGAAGACACAAGACATGAGTGTAAAAGTCAAGCGTCCGTCTAGCATGTATTTACATAGAAAACAATGGAAAAGTAGCACAGTGGAACACAAAAACGCGTTCTGTGTGAACGGCCCTGTACTCTCCACGCCACTGATCTTGTTATCAGACGGGTTTCTTTTATAATTCTGTCTAGCTCAATCACACATCGGTGGGAGTTAGTGTGAATGGCCTCCACCAACAAGGCGGGCTCTTTGCACTTTGTGTACAAAAGTATTGTATCGGCATCTCATCGGCATCGGCATCAAAAATCAATATTGGTCGAGAACTAGTTGTGGGTTAAATAAGACATTTGATGATGTACACATTAGGGCTTTGACGCAGAACTTCGTTATTAGAATATAATTTGAATATTTAAAATAATAATGATATTTGAACGAATATTAGGCAGCCTTTAATATTCAAACCTGTTATGTGCATTATTTTTAGTACATTTGTTTGCTTGTAAACGTTGTTTTCTATTCATATTCCGAGGCTTTTTCAGGCCTGGTGAAGCTGTGAATCGCGAGTTCATTACAAGGCTATTATTGGTCATCTGATGATAAGAACAGTGGATAGAACCTGTCAAAAACTGTTTGTTTAATCTAGGGTCTGATAAAAAAAACAAAAAAAAAACAGTCGTGACAGTGTGTTTTTCTTATGAAAACATCATTGCCAGCCCATTGACATTGACTGATACACTGCCCTCTGGTGGACAGAACATATACATATTTGAAGTTTGATACCAATATAGGTCTTACTGAAGGCATTTAATGGTCAAAATATTATTAATAAATATTTGAATATATTCACATTTTAATATTAATAAACAAACAAACTTTGAATATGATTTTTGGGCAAAAGTCAAAGCCCTTGTACACATTGAAGCTTATTTCCTCCTTTTGTGTTTTGCAGAACTTCATGTTCTCAGAAGAAAGGTGAGTGAGGCGTTCTCTTGCTCTTTTCTGCATTACAGTGCTGTCGATCTGTCTTTTAGGGTGTACTCACACTAGCCAGTTTGAACCGTGCCCGAGTGCGTTTGACCACCAAAGCGCGGTTCGTTTGACTGGTGTGAGTGCTCCGAACCGTGCCCGGGCGCGGCTCGATTAGCCGGCCCTGGCCCGCTTGGAAGAGGTGGGCCAGAGCACGGTTCAATTGGACTCGGGCGCGGTTCGCATGCAGTGTGTGAGCGCTAACCGTGCTGGAGCACGACCAGGACGCGTGACTCCATTGTGTTCAGAGAGCGCCGCTCTTCTTGTTTATCCCGAAACCGTCGCACCATAATGACGTAAGCGTGCTCCAGCACGAATGCTGAAACCCTATGTGAGTGCAGGCCAGAGGGGGAGTGGGGAGGGGGGACAATCGTACTCGGGCCCGGTTCATGGCAACCGTGCCTAGTGTGAGTACACCCTTAAAACTCCTGCATGAAATTGCAGAGCCCGGATCACACTGCAGGATCCAGGGATTCCTACCGGAGCGTTGATGAATATGCCAGAACACCTCGGGTTCAAAGTCTGGGAGAAGATGCAGGAGATAGTTCATATCAGTGGGTTTTGTATGGCTTTGAATGACAGTATCACAGGCAATGATTACACTTTGGATTTATAGGGGTCCTATAATGCCCTTTCACAAGATGTACAATAAGTGTTAGATGTCCACAGAGTGTGCATGTGAAGTTTTAGCTCAAAATACCCCACAGATATTTTTAAATAGCATATTAAAATTGTCTTTTTTTTTTAGGGTGAGCAAAAAAAAAAAAAAAATCTAATTCTGCTCAGATTGCCTCACGCACACACTGAAAATGTAAAAAAAAAAAAAAACATTTAGCTTTTTATGTTCAAACCGGCAAAATATGGAGAGACTCAAGAAGTGACAACATATAGAGTAACAGGACGCTTCTGTTGGTTAGTTGATGCATTTATGTAGCCGATGTGGAGTTAAAGTCCCTGTAAATTCAAATTAAGTGTGTTCCTCTGAGTTTGTCACACCACAGAAAAATGTGTCATTAGCCAACCAGCCAAATTTGAATGATTTATTGAAACAACAGTTTCAATAAGCTAAAGTAAACCTAAAAAAAGTATTGTATTTACTTGGAAATGTGGAATAAATAATACCATAACAAATAAAAACTTGATAATTTACAGCAGTGTACAACTATTTTCCTTGGAACAAATAAATTAATTATACAAGCTCATAGCTACTGGTAAGAAATAAGAATTATTTGATGTATAATTGTTATGCTTAAATGAAAATATTTTGACAGTGAGACTTGATAACCACAGGCTCCTCACTCACACTGTATAACAAATGCCTACAGTGAAAACAGTGAAAAAAACTAAACGCACCTTCACAAAGAAACTGACATAATTTCATAACAAAAAAAATATTACTTTTTAATTATTATGAAATACTCCTCTATCTATCTAATATTAATAATATTCAATCTAATGCAATATAAATGACTTTATAACATTCAAATATTCCACATTTCTGCCCAAACCATGGTAAATTACTACAGTACATTTATGGTAAATGTTTGTAATGGTGGTGATTAGGGGATTTAAACTCTTCTAACTTCGTTCATGAATAAGCTCATTGTAGTCCTTCAAAAGCGATTTCTGTAAAAGAAAATATCTCCCTTTGCATTGAACTTTGAGCTTCGTAACTTTACAGATGTTTATGCTCAAACAGCAATATTACACACTAACTAAAGTTAAAAAAGTGAAATCATACTCACCCACCCCTTTAAACTCACCAGAAAAGTCAGTTTTGTATTCTGTCCATTGTATTCTCTCATCAGCTCCTGTCACGCTGGACCCCAACACTGCATATCCTCTGCTGTTCCTGTCTGATGATCTGACCCATGTGAAGTCCAGCGCTAATGCACAGCAGTATCCAGAAAACCCAGTGCGATTTGACTATTATCACTGTGTGCTGGGATCTGAGGACTTTAACTCTGGAAAGCACTGCTGGCATGTGGAGGTCGAGAACAACACGTGCTGGTCTGTTGGAGTAATGACAGCATCTAACCAGAGAAAAGGACACGCGTTCTTTGACACTGGAGTGTGGCGTGTGCGTTATATGGATGGTCCGTATACGTCACAGTCCCCTCTGATGGCTCGCTCACATTTATCTGTTGAAGAGAGACTGAAGGTGATTAGAGTGACGCTGGACTGGGACGGAGGATCGATTTCATTCTCTGATCCGCTTACAAACACACATCTGCGCACTTTCACCAGCACATTTACAGAAGCAGTCTTTCCATTACTCTATAGCAGCTGTACAGATTTCCCACTCAGAATCTTACCTGTCAAGTTCAGTATAACCACGGAGGAGCCCAAACTGCAGCCATATCACCCTGTAGCCCAAGACTGGTGTCCCACTGAAGCAAAGCAGGGCTGAGCTGGTCAGTATCTGGATGGGAGACTCCTGGGAAAACTAGGGGTCTGTGTGGGTCCTAACGCCCCAGTGTAGTGACGGGGACACTATACTGTTAAAAAGCACCGTCCTTCAGATGAGACGATGAGACGTTAAACTGAGGTCCTGACTCTCTGAGGTCACAAAGAATCCAAAGTCTTTCGAAAGAGTAGGGGTGTAACCCCGGCATCCTGGCCAAATTTGCCCCATTGGCCTCTGTCCATCATGGCCTCCTAATCATCCCCATATATATACACTCATTGGCTTCATCACCGTCTCCTCTCCTCCAGTAAGCTCATAGACAGTAAAAGAAATGGACACAGCGACCCCATAGATTTCAACGGAGGGAACTGAAGCCCAATCAGAAGCACTCACTTCCTGATCGCCAGAGTTACTGCGCGGCTCAAACTGAGCTTGAGTTTGTCTGTCTTCTAGTCGCTGTGCCGAGAGAAATCTGAATAATTCCCTTGCGAATCTCGCAGAGACGGAGAGTGTGAGCATTAGCTGTCCGTGAGCTAGCAGCAGGAGACACTTTATACCTCTATGGGCTTCTCCCTTTACTTTATCTGCCTTTATTCCTCCACGTCCCCCGATTGCCTGTGAGCTTCTCCTCCTGTCTATACGGTAATTTCTCAACTGTGCGACAGAGAGTCGAGTGGTTATGACGTAATCGTTAGCCTATTTTTACAAAAACTGCTTTACGGAGCCATAACGTAAGATACAAGGTAATGGAGCCTTTTATACATTGTCGTGTTTCTTTAGAAATAAATAATGGACAAATGGAGTCTTTAAACGCCTCAGATGTAAAGTTATTCGCTGTCAAAGTGACGCCAAAATGAATGGGAGTCAATGGAGTGCTAACAGCAGGAGATGGTCTGCTACAATGGCAGCCCCCGGGAGGCTTCAGTTTCCGGCTGGTAGATTACCCCCTGGTAATCTGGTGTGTGGTGAGTGTGTGTGTGTGTGGTGGGCGTTCTGGCACAATATGGCTGCCGTCGCATCATCCAGGTGATGCTGCACATTGGTGGTGGTTGAGGAGATTCCTCCCTTCTATGTAAAGCGCTTTGAGTGCAGAGAAAAACACTATATAAAATGTAATGAATTATTATTATTATTAAATAAAGCTTCTGAAATAAAAAATGCAATGTTGTGTGTGTATATATATATATATATATATATGTATATGTGTATATATTTACCAGGACTCCCTGGTAGAACCCTGTGGGGAGCCGGGGTAGAATAGGTCCCTAGCACCCCTTTGCTGATCGTAGAAGGGCAACTTGTTGGCCGTGTGTTGCGATTCGTGTCAGTGGAGGAGGAGATCCTGGTGCTTGAGGATTTTGGCTTGCTGCGGCCGCCACATATCCAACACATCACTTTGGCTCCTACTTCACTTAGAGAGAGGTTGGGATGGCCCGTTCCAACCAATCGGCGTGTCAGGACTTGCCCTGGAGTTGGCTTTGAATTACAATCAACTATATAGTTTTCACTACTTCTACTGGATCAAGATTTTGAAGGTGAACTAACCACTGATTTAATTTTTTCTTCGAAAAATAAAAACTGGCAAAGATTTATACTATTAGAGATGCCGCTATCGTATAGCGTATGCCACTAGAGTATGCACTATCAACTGATCCCACTTACCAAACTGTCCCCTTTTGTCAAGTCAAGTCACCATTTATATAGCACTTTTAACAATATGGACTGTTTCAAAGCAGCTTTACAGTGATAATAGAAAATTAAAGTAACAGAGATTGTTTTGGCTTTACAGCAGCTCTAGAATAAAGTTATTGTCCAGATAAAGTTAGTTTTGATTGATTCACTTCTGCTGCAAAGATCATTAGTTATTAACTTAGGGGCCGCTAACACGACACTGTTTTAACAGAAAACCCTTAACGCGCTCTGACCGCTCACTCGCACAACAGTGCCTGGTGGCTCGAGAACGCAAACCTTGAAATAGGTTCCAAGGTGCAAGCCTTGAAGAGAAAAAAAAAAAAAAATATATATATATATATATATATATATATATACAGTGAAGAAAAAGTATTTGAACACCCTGCTATTTTGCAAGTTCTCCCACTTAGAAATCATGGAGGGGTCTGAAATTGTCATCGTAGGTGCATGTCCACTGTGAGAGACATAATCTAAATAAAAAAATCCAGAAATCACAATGTATGATTTTTTAACTATTTATTTGTATGATACAGCTGCAAATAAGTATTTGAACACCTGAGAAAATCAATGTTAATATTTGGTACAGTTGCCTTTGTTTGCAATTACAGAGGTCAAACGTTTCCTGTAGGTTTTCACCAGGTTTGCACACACTGCAGGAGGGATTTTGGCCCAACCCTCCACACAGATCTTCTCTAGATCAGTCAGGTTTCTGGGCTGTCGCTGAGAAACACGGAGTTTGAGCTCCCTCCAAAGATTCTCTATTGGGTTTAGGTCTGGAGACTGGCTAGGCCATGCCAGAACCTTGATATGCTTCTTACAGAGCCACTCCTTGGTTATCCTGGCTGTGTGCTTCGGGTCATTGTCATGTTGGAAGACCCAGCCTCGACCCATCTTCAATGCTCTAACTGAGGGAAGGAGGTTGTTCCCCAAAATCTCGCAATACATGGCCCCGGTCATCCTCTCCTTAATACAGTGCAGTCGCCCTGTCCCATGTGCAGAAAAACACCCCCAAAGCATGATGCTACCACCCCCATGCTTCACAGTAGGGATGGTGTTCTTGGGATGGTACTCATCATTCTTCTTCCTCCAAACACGGTTAGTGTAATTATGACCAAAAAGTTCTATTTTGGTCTCATCTGACCACATGACTTTCTCCCATGACTCCTCTGGATCATCCAAATGGTCATTGGCAAACTTAAGACGGGCCTTGACATGTGCTGGTTTAAGCAGGGGAACCTTCCGTGCCATTGCATGCTTTCAAACCATGACGTCTTAGTGTATTACCAACAGTAACCTTGGAAACGGTGGTCCCAGCTCTTTTCAGGTCATTGACCAGCTCCTCCCGTGTAGTTCTGGGCTGATTTCTCACCTTTCTTAGGATCATTGAGACCCCACGAGGTGAGATCTTGCATGGAGCCCCAGTCCGAGGGAGATTGACAGTCATGTTTAGCTTCTTCCATTTTCTAATGATTGCTCCAACAGTGGACCTTTTTTCACCAAGCTGCTTGGCAATTTCCCCGTAGCCCTTTCCAGCCTTGTAGAGGTGTACAATTTTGTCTCTAGTGTCTTTGGACAGCTCTTTGGTCTTGGCCATGTTAGTAGTTGGATTCTTACTGATTGTATGGGGTGGACAGGGGTCTTTATGCAGCTAACGACCTCAAACAGGTGCATCTAATTTAGGATAATAAATGGAGTGGAGGTGGACATTTTAAAGGCAGACTAACAGCTCTTTGAGGGTCAGAATTCTAGCTGATAGACAGGTGTTCAAATACTTATTTGCAGCTGTATCTTACAAATAAATAGTTAAAAAATCATACATTGTGATTTCTGGATTTTTTTTATTTAGATTATGTCTCTCACAATGGACATGCACCTACGATGACAATTTCAGACCCCTCCATGATTTCTAAGTGGGAGAACTTGCAAAATAGCAGGGTGTTCAAATACTTATTTTCTTCACTGTATATATATATATATATATATATATATATATATATATATATATATATATAATTTTTATTATTTTTATCTTTGCGCAAGCTTTAAAAACGCAAACCTGTGGAAACGCTGACGGCGTGCACATGCGTATTATGCGTTTAGTGTATAGGTATGCACATTTGAATATATGTGCGCAGGTGTGTAGTCTTTCTTTACAAATTGACCTCAACAAATTGACTTGTCTGGCCTTAAAAAATTATAATACAGAATTATTTTATCGCTTCCGAGTAGCTTCCTGGTTCTAGTAAGAACTCGAGCTGCTGCGTTTTAGACCAGCTGTAGTTTATTTATTAAGCGTGCAGGGCAACCACCCAGTAGAGCATTACAATAATCTAGCCTTGAGGTCATGAACGCATGTTTCCACAAACTAATTGTTCCGCATTTGTCATTGAGAGCATATGACATAATTTAGATATATTTTTAAGATGGAAGAATGCGGTTTTACAGATACTAGACACGTGACTTTCAAATGAAAGATTGGTATCAAAGAGCACACCCGAGTTCCTAATCAACGACGAAGACTAAACAGAGCAGCCATCAAGTGTTAGACAGTATTCTAGGTTATTACGTGTGGAAGTTTTTTGTCCAATAATTTGAATCTTCAGAATTTAGTAGGAAATTACTAGTCATCCAGTTTTTTATATCAGCTATGCATTCCGTTAATTTTGTGAATTGGTAAGTTTCGTCAGCGCGTGAAGAAATATAGAGCTGAGTATCATCATGTTTCCTGATGATATCTCCTAATGGTAGCATGTACAGAGTGAACAACAGCGGTCCTAGAACTGAGCCTTGTGGTACGCCATACTGAACTTGTGATCGATAAGACATCTCTTTATTTACTGCTACAAACTGATAACGGTCAGATAAGTATGATTTAAACCATGCTAATGCAATTCCATTAATGCCAACATAATTTTTTTTATATTTGAAACAAGACTTCTCAGAAATTCAGAAGATATTACTATAAATTACAGCAACACCTCCACCTTTGTCTTTCAGACGAGGCTCATGCTTATAACAATAAACTTGTGGGGTTGACTCTTTTAAAGTAATGTAATCAATCTGGTTTTAGCCAAGTTTCTGTCAAACACAGCACATCTAGGTTATAATCTGTGATCATATCATTAACAATAAGTGCTTTTGAAGTAAGGGATCGAATATTCAGCAACCCGAACTTTATTAATTGTATTATATGTGTTTGTTTTTTTTTTTTTTTTTTTTTGAACATCAATAAAATGTTTACCCTTAAATGGGTTTGGGAGTTTTTTGTATGTCCTAATTCGGGGAACAGACACAGTCTCTATATGATGATATCTAGGTGAAAGAGTCTCTATGTGATGGGATTTATCTGACCTCAGTGACGTGAGACAGTTGGCAGACTGTCTGTCTGCTTCCTGACCTGAGCCCCAGATTGTCATGGTTGAGCTCTAAGACTATGTGCCATATTATTAGAGAAGAGCGGCACCATCCCAGGAGGGATGAATACTATCTCTTTTCAACAGGTCAGGTCTGCCCCAAAAACTTTTCCAATTGTCTATGAACCCTATATTATTTTGCAGACACATCTTAGATAGCCAGCCATTGAGTGAGGACAGTCTACTAAGTATATCATCACTCCAGTGAACAGGAAGGGTGCCAGAGCAAATTACAGTGCCTATCGTACTTGCGAGTTCACACCCCTCTTTAACGTTAATTTCAGTGATCTCCACCTGGCGAAGTCAAACAGCATTAGTGCCGACGTGAATGATAATCTTCGAGAATTTACGATTAGTATTAACCAGCACTTTTAAAGTTGCTTGGATGTGAGGCGGTCTGGCTCCCGGCAAACATGTGACTGGTGGCTGGTGTCTCTTACTTCACGTTCCGTGTAATAGAATCGCCAATAACTAGGGCACATTCAACAGGATTCTCAGTGTGGAGAATCTGCTTAATGTTGTAATCGGAACGGATTAGCGGTGTTTTGTCCCGCGACTACAGCGTCTCACCGTCACCCAGTTGCACGGGCTCTACTAAGCTAGTATCCAAAGCAGTATCTAAAGCCCTTGCACTCTTACTATCCTCGATTAAAATTTGGACGTGTCTCTAGTTCTGAAATCTTCTGCATTTATCAGATGTGTAGTTCTCACCGCTGACAAGAGAATGCTATACTGCCTGAACAAAATACCTCGTTACAGTTTAGTAGTAATGATTTCATGAACTTCTTCAACGAGAAAATTGAAAGCATCAGAACCACAATTGTAAATGTTCAATCCTTGCTCCCGCCTTATGATTCGGCCACAATTGTCGCTCCGCAAGAGCAATTACAATGCTTTACAACTATAGAACAAAAAGAGTTAAACAAACTTATCACTTCATCTAAAACAACAACATGTTTATTAGATCCTATACCAACTAAACTACTGAAAGAAGTGTTACCTATAGTGGAAGAGCCTCTTCTCAATATTATTAACTCATCTTTATCTTTAGGTCATGTTCCAAGAACGTTCAAGCTGGCAGTTATAAAACCTCTTATTAAGAAACCACAATTAGATCCAAATAACCTAGTAAATTACAGACCCATTTCAAATCTTCCATTTATGTCTAAAATATTAGAAAAAGTTGTGTCCGCTCAACTCGGCTCTTTCTTACAAGAAAACGACATCTATGAAAAGTTTCAGTCTGGATTCAGACCGCATCATAGCACTGAAACTGCGCTGGTTAGAATAACAAATGATTTACTTTTAGCTTCGGACCAAGGCTGTATCTCAATACTAGTTTTACTTGATCTTAGTGCAGCGTTCGATACTATAGATCACACAATACTCCTAGATCGACTACAAAATTATACTGGTATTCAAGGACAAGCATTAAGCTGGTTCAGGTCATACTTATCCGACCGCTACCATTTTGTCTATTTAAATGGAGAAAAATCTATCATAACTTCGGCAAACTATGGAGTGCCACAGGGATCTGTGTTAGGCCCTCTATTATTCTCAATATATATGCTGCCACTTGGTAATATTATAAGGAAACATGGAATTAGTTTCCATTGTTACGCCGATGACACTCAAATATATATTTCATCACGGCCAGATGAATACGCTAAATTATCCAAATTGACAGACTGTGTTAAAGATATAAAAGATTGGATGACGCGTAATTTTCTTTTATTAAATCCAGACAAGACAGAAGTAATACTTATCGGTTCTAAAAACCGTCCACAAAACCTCTCACAACACTACTTTAACATAGTAGGATGCCCTGTTACCTTATCCTCTACTGTAAAAGACCTGGGTGTTATATTAGACTGCAACCTGTCTTTTGAAAAGCATATTTCATATGTTACAAAAACAGCCTTTTTCCACCTTAGAAACATTGCTAAACTACGTAATATGCTATCAGTCTCTGATGCAGAAAAGTTAGTTCATGCATTCATGACCTCGAGACTAGATTATTGTAATGCTTTATTAGCTGGTTGTCCTGCATCCTCAATAAACAAGCTACAGTTAGTCCAAAATGCAGCCGCTAGAGTTCTTACTAGATCAAGAAAATATGATCATATAACACCGATTTTATCATCACTTCATTGGTTACCTATAAAGTTCCGTATTAATTACAAGGTATTGCTACTGACCTATAAAGCCCTAAATGGTTTAGCTCCAGTCTATTTAACGGACCTTCTATCGCCCTATAATCCATCGCACTCTTTAAGATCACTAAATTCGAGGCTTCTGGTCATACCTAGGATATCCAGATCCACCAAAGGAGGGAGAGCATTTTCACATTTAGCTCCGAAGCTCTGGAATAGCCTTCCTGATATTGTTCGTTGCTCAGACTCGCTCTCCCAGTTTAAAACTAGACTAAAGACGCATCTCTTCAGCCAGGCATTCATATAAAATTTTAAAACTTACAGTTACTGTAAATCCGGCCTCTAGTTCATAAAAGCCAGAGGAGAACTGGCCCCCGACTGAGCCTGGGTTCTCCCAAGGTTTTTTTTTTCTCCATTGGGTCACCTGATGGAGTTTCAGGACACCACTGGGTCACTTGATGGAGTTTTTCGGTTCCTTGCCACTGTTGCCTTTGGCTTGCTCAGTTGGGGATATTCAAATTAATTAACCAATCATTAATAACATTGATCAGCCCTTCCAAATTTGGATGTCTTTTTTTATTTTTTATTTTATTTTATTGTTTTCCACTAATAAACAAACATTGTTGTTGTTTTGATTGATACTGTGAAGCTGCTTTGATACAATCTGTACTGTGAAAAGCGCTATATAAATATACTTGACTTGACTTGACTATACTATGTGACACGAAGTGCAAGTGACAATTAACAGGAGAAGACATTACTCACCACCGTTGTTTGATGGACTCGTAAAAGGCGTGAGCGAGACGTAAGCACGGATGGTAGATTAACAGGCTAGTGAGATACTAACGTATTGTGCTAGCGATAACGATTTAGATAAAAGCAAGTGATGTCAGATTAATGCGATAGGCAATATTAAACAATATCTATTATGTTGATAAGTTATATTTAGCCATATAAACAAGGAATGATAGTAAATAGAGATTCACTAAACCAACACTAAAACCTTTATTTTATGCTCCACAGAAGACAGACAGACAGTTTTGGAATGATATGGCATCTAAATAATAACAGCATTTCCATGTTTGGGTGAATTTTAAACTTTTAGCATAGAAGAAAAAATGATTGATAAATCATAAAATCTTTTATTTTTCAAAATCATCCGCACAACACATCACATCCTACTTTTTAATAGGAGCAGATCGATAAATAAGTAACAGAGTGAGATATAAGATAAGGCAGTGAACACAATCAACCGCTTAACTTGTGAAAATGATAGAAGCAATAGGCATATGAATGATTTACTAAGGTGAGCTACGCCAGTAGTTTTGGCCTCAAGATGATTTCATCTTAATCTGGTGTTTTGTGAAACAAGTTTGGGAACCCACTTAAATTATCTGAATTTCTGCAAGAACAGCTTTTGTGATCTGATCCACCAAACTTGGCATCCTGTTGTGCCAAATCCTTTATTGAACAAAATGTACAATTGAGGTCATTAACAAAAATAATAATAATAAAAAAAAACAACTGAAATAATGGTTTCGTATTGAGAGTAATTGGTGTAAAGGTGTGGGTTTGACCTGCCAAGTTTAAGAGTTGTGGACTACAGCTGAATTATGTTTAATGAAATAATCTCAAAGGTATTTAGAATAATAGTTTTTCAAACATGATTGTAGAAAAGTGTGATTTTAAATAAATAAAGATTCAACTGATGTGATCACTCGGAAAAGCTGCATTGGTTGGTTTATGCTTTACATATGCACAAGCATCCAAATGAGCTTTTGAGAAATAATTAATGTTCACAATGGCATCAGTAAACAAAAAATTGCTTTTCTAGCATCTACTTTGCTTGGTATCAGTATAACTTCATGACTCCGTCCATGTCGACCAGCACACGTGAATAAAAACAATAACTGCCTTAAAGACTTAAATAAATGTTTATATACTATTAGGTGACATTCAAGAAATTCAGAAAAAAGTTTGCAATGTTTTGTAATATGTACTGGTTGCCCTATTTACAAAAATATGTAGCATTTTGCATAAGCCAATGGCTCTTTGTTTACAGCATTTGTCTCATACAAGCAAGGCTAAATTATTCTTTTTTGTAATCTCAATCTTAGCTGTGGGTTTTGGTAATGCAATAGCTGAGCATCTTTGGCAAACGATGATCTCTCTGGACGCCCACAAGGGGGAGTCAGATCTCTAAAACTGACTGTGATAGTTGTTTGCTGTAGACAGAGGGGCGGTGGGGTCGATGTGTGTGAGGTGACATGCGTGACAGAGCAGGCGTCCGTCCAGAGGATAGCAGCGGTGACCCTCCTCGTCATTCAACTCCATCTGACAGTCCTGGGGAAAGAGTTGCACATGCTCACGTGACCATTCAAATTCATGCTACAATAATGTACAGCATGTGAAAAACAATGTGTTTTTTGAAATTTTTTGAAGCATATTAACCTATTCTATTACAAAATAAAGAACTTTTAAAACAGCATGACCATTGAGAATGACACTAAATCAGAGACCGTATTACTGTTGTCATCTTCCAAGCTAGACTCACCTCACAGTGATAGCACTCCACGTGGTAGTCCCTGTCCATGGAGACCACTCGAATGGTTTCATCCGATCCCTATGGGAGTAAACAACTAGTGAGATTATGACGCATATCTGGACAAACACAGCTTTTCACAACACACACGATCACACACGAGACGACCATACTGAAATCTCTGCTTTCTGCTGTTTTATTATCTGTCAACAATGGCAAACAACTAATACAAATTATTTCCCTTGATCACTATGTGTTACCCAGGCTTGTTGAAAATACTGCCTGCATTTCTACAAAAGGCTTTCAGTTCTTGTATCATGATTTCACAGGACTCGTACCTGAGTGCATTACATCACAAATGCAATGCTATACCAGGTGAGCAAGAAGTGAGTAAGAAAAGACATATTCAGTACTGTGCAAAAGTCTTAATCACATTAGGATTTTCTTCAAGCGTCTTGGAGATGTTGCTGCAGTTCTTCTGGATTTAGTCTGTGTCCGTTTTTTCTGTTTCTTCACGTAATTGCAGACAGACTCGATGATGGTGAGATCAGATCATACCGGCTGTTGTCAGTCTCCTTGTGCATTCAAAAATCTCTCTGGATTATTACAAATAATGGTAAAAGGAATGTTTGGAAATGAAATGTATGTATAGGTAGGTCTAAGTTTTTGCAGCTTTGCAGAAATGTAGGTAGAGATGCATATTTCCAACAAGCCTGAGATTTTTGATGCTTGTTGCTATTAAAGGAATAGGTCATCCAAAAAATCCTGTCGTTATTTAGCCATGGTCACTATGAACTGTTGTTGAATGGAAAAGAGAAACGTAAAGATTTTTGTGTCCAATAGAAAAATATAACAACATATGGGTTTGAACTTTTTTGGTGAAATATTCCTTATTGTTTTCTGATCTTTTCCAGTTAAAGCAATCATTTCAGCTCAGAGAGAATGAATTCCTGTAGAGTTTCTCATCAGGTGCAAGATAAACCGAGCTCTTGCTCTCTTGATGGTGTAGGAGTGCAACATGCCTCAGGGGTCATCTCTAATTATAGACGGGGGTTAAACAAATGACACATGCCCTAACTTAGCAGTAATCACTCCTTTATCAATGCTAACATAATTAACTTCAGAAACACGCCTAAAGAAGGCTTTACATCTTCTGGAATGATCTAGATGTTCAGGATAGTGTAAGTGACTGTAGTCTACTCAGGTCTACTCAGTAGAAGAAAATGCCCATGCACTGTTTGGTTACTTGTCCCATATCAAACAAAGACACATCATGGGTCTAAACTGGCATTGGCAGAGCCTTGCTTTGACATATGTCTCTAAGGCTACGTTCAAACTGCAGGCAAATGTGGGCCAAATCCGATTTTTTGCTCATATATGACTAGTCTTTTCAATTTTGATTTGTGCCACTTCCATATGTGGTCCTAAATCCGACACAGGTCAGATGTTTTGCAATGCGAACTCAGTCTGAACAGTCAAATCTGAATTCATGCGACTTTTACGTCACTCTAGATGAACATCACACAATAAATAAACGCAGAATCACTCACTTCCTCCGAGTTTTCTTCCGCATAACAGTGTGCTGCGTGATGTCTTTTTATCTTTCTTATGCTCATGTGGGTCAGTTCAGGACCATGATCTGTTCACACTGAAATCTGATATTGGCCACATTTAAAACAACAATGTGAACAGCTATACAAAAAAATCAGATCTATGGGAAATCAGTAGTAAGGCTGGCAGTGTGAACATAGCCTAATACTAGGGATGGGCATTTTTCAAAAATATTGCATTCGAATATTCGGGCTCATAAAAATCGAATATTCGAATATTCGTTTAGCCTATTTAAATGACCTTTAACGAAAAAGACGTTATTTTTTAAGTGAAGTTTTTTTTAAAGTTTTTGTCACCATTTCTTAACAAGCTTACGATTAGGCAAAATACACAACAAGCTTACAATATATGTTAAAGTTTTCTTTTAGTTGAAAACATTAACAGTTGGCCTATGTGTAAACAAAATATAAAGAACAAAAGGATTTAAGCTCAAGCAGCGCGAGCGGGAAAAAAACGCCTAATAAAGCAGAGTAACGTTAGCATCTAACGTTACTGCGCCAGATATCGAACAGAACGTACACGTACACTCGAGTCAGCATGATTATCGTGTTTATATTGTTTCACGTTTATGTCAAGTTTATGTTTATGCTGACGTAGCCTACGTTTATGCTGAAAGGCAAGCTGACTTTTATGCTCGAGTGAGAAAACGCGCAGCACTGACAGATTCAGTGACACAAAGATAACGGCCACGGTGTTCTAAGTTTCTAGCAGCACTTTGCGTTTTCTGTTCTTAAACATGTCTCCCTCAATGAAACTTAAGGGAATTATGTCTAAAAAATAATAATTTTGCTATTAGATAAGTTATCATCTCGGATCACTCGCGCTACAGCTGCGCTTACCTGCAGACTGCAGTCGTAATGCAGTGATGGACAGCTGTCTTTCCTCAGTCGCCTGCTGTTTGGATTTCATGTGATTTCTCTTTGTGTTGATGATATTATAACTCAGATTAATTAATTCATTTGATCAAAAGTAATTCCATTCTGTAAGATCATTTAGTAACATAATTTTGAACTAGTCTAATTCCAAACTTCGCGAGGCAGACGACGACATTCTGTGATCAAATACAAACAACTTGTTAAACACGCGCCACAGCGCCACCCAGAGGATTTAATTATAACTGCGAGTTAGTGCTTGGGATTTATCAGGGATTCACTGCATTTACGTCCAGCAAAGCATTTAGGCTACGGCTTCATAAATTCGATAAAATTCGAATAGTATTTTATTTTTCGAATAATAATTACAGATCGAATATTCGAAAATTCGAATATTCGTGCACATCCCTACCTAATACAGGGAAAGATAAGGCTACGTTCACAGTCCAAATTCAATTATTTGTGTATCTGATATAAAATTATTGACTTCCACATTGTGTTTCCATGCAGCTCTTTCGTTTTCTGGAATATCTGCATTGGTTTCTATGGCAATGACGTTGTGTTGTTAGGCATGCGCCAAATACAACAACAACCACAACATGGAGGGGTTTGCAATAGACCTTTCTTACAATAACCGGAAATATGTAATCGTTGTGGAAGCGGAGTTCCTGTCAAGCATCAACACACCAGAAAAACATAAGCCCAGGCAAGTTTAAAATGGATCAAAGAGTCTACACTACTTCATTAACGGATTTGCCAAATATTACATTTGCTGATGTGACGACTCGTGGAGGAAAACCAAAAAGTCACCAAAAAGAAAAAACTAAATAAAGGGTAAAAAAATTTCCACGAGGAATTTGTCCATAATAATCAAGGTAAGTTGAGAGCGAGGCTAACTGTTACTGAACTGTTAACTAAAATGACACATCATTAGCGTGTCAATAGCTCTTGCTAGTTGCTTGCGCCATTTGTTTATGTTGCCTTCCTTGACTACGGAGGAAGCAGATTACCACGACGATTGCATATTTCCGGTCACAAATCCGAAAGTTGTGAGAAAGGCACTGATCTATATAGAATGACTGGATAGCTCATGACGTTCTAAACTGCCAGCAGTCAGTGAAGCCACCGGAAGTGTTCGAGCGGCCATCTTACGATTCCCTACCAGCAGAGGGCTCCAATGGCGTTATACAGAGAATGGTGGCTCCGAAGATGATCCACTGTGCAACATACAAGTGTAAAATGACGTTCACAAAAGGATGTAGAAAAACTGTCCACAGGTTGTAATTCAAGCCATACAAGTAGTAATTTACATGCACAATTGTCGCTATTCCAGTGTTGTTTTCTCCGAGGCAAGATCAATGCTTCAAAAACGCTAGTTCAAAACGCAGCCGCTAGAGTTCTTACCAGAACCAGGAAGTATGACCATATTAGCCCGGTTCTGTCAACACTGCATTGGCTGCCTATTAAACATCGTATACATTTTAAAATATTGCTGATTACTTACAAAGCACTAAATGGTTTAGCTCCCCAGTACTTGAGCGAGCTCTTAACGCATTATAGTCCTTCACGTCTATTGCGATCTCAAAATTCTGGCCAGTTGATAATACCTAGAATATCAAAATCGACTGCTGGCGGTAGATCCTTTTCCTATTTAGCACCAAAACTTTGGAACAATCTTCCTAACACGGTCCGGGAAGCAGATACAGTCTGTCAGTTTAAATCTAGACTAAAAACACATCTCTTTGGCTTAGCATACACATAACACATTATAGATTTCTATAATTCAATGTTAGGCTACATAGTTTAGATCAGCAGGAACCGGGAACACTTCCCATAATTCCTGATGTACTTTGTACATCATAAGGAGGATGGCGTCTACGCTAATATTAGTCTCTCTGTTTATCCCGAGGTTTACCGCAAACCGCCGGATCCAGGCCATATCCAGATCTGAGGAAGGACCATCACATGGACACGACGACAACGCATCCCTGATGAGCCGGCCCCATCAACACTGTGAAGGCCCATGGACACCTCAACACACTCATCTCCTTACCGGCCGGATGACCCAACCCAACCAGATGAACTGGATAAATATCATGAAAGTTCTGATCACATCTGACTCCTGACATTATGCTGCCTAACTCATAATCATACACTGTTCGTTCGTTGGCCAAAGGAGGACTGGCCCCCTGACTGAGCCTGGGTTCTCCCAAGGTTTTTTTCTCCATTCTGTCATCTGATGGAGTTTTGGTTCCTTGCCACTGTTGCTTTTTTCGCCTCTCTTCGCTTTTGTCGCCATTGGCTTTTGGCTTGCTTAGTTGGGGAGTTTTAACATTTAATTTTGAATTTAACAATACTATTACAACATTGTTTTCCTGTTATCTCTGTAAAGCTGCTTTGAAACAATTTGTATTGTAAAAAGCGCTATATAAATAAAGGTGACTTGACTTGACAACACAATTAAGTGTCCAATAGCGACACCATTTGACAGCTTCAAAAGAGCTTCGTGCAGAGTCCGTTTAACGTTAACGTTACTTACATTAACCCATACAATTTGTATTATGCATTTCCTGAACATGTACTTCTTGCTAACTAATCAAACACTTTATTTGAACAAACTACTTAAACACAATTGGTCTTCCGTCCTTTTACTATCGTGTCGCGAGGGAGAGAGAGCAATACAGTGCATGTTGTTTGAAGACGGTGAGAGAGCGCGCGCGCGGCCGGCGGGGCTTTCTCTCTGCTCGTTGATAAAATGATTTTTAATAAATCGTGGACACGTTAAACTTATTCCCTCCCTCATTTTGTTTGAACGAATTACAACGTGGCCACAATATAGTAAAACGTGCTGAGGTATTCGTGGCCACGAAACGATTCACCTGAATATTCACCAATTTACGAAAATATAGGTCTTTAGCATTCACTATTTAATTAATAGTATCAAACTGTTTCTTACCTGTGAAGGCTGACTAGTGTTCTCGTACAGCTTTTTATTCCTTTTGCAAAGAAATTGCCGTTTTAGTTAACGTTTTGGGGTTTTAACCAGCTATACCACTGATTAAGCTACATGGAAGTCCCATAAGTGAACAACGAACACTGGCCACTTAAAAAATAAATATTATATTTTAACGTGGAGATTAAGCGGCTTCTTCTTTATTCAAAGGGCAAATCACAAAATAAAACACTTCTTCATTAGCTACTGCCCTGCTGTCAGCCTAGACAGACACTCTCCAAGCTCCTCTCCCCAGTATCAAAGCAATTTTTAATAAGCAAGAAAATATTCCGACTTTAAGCAAATACCCATTTAAATGCTTAGGGTGTTTGCGTTGTAAGAATGTACAGGAAGACTTTAAATTTTAAAACGGTGTCTCGTTAGGCAATGTTTTCTCAGTCAAATCATAAAATAGAATTCAATAGAACGCGTGAGCGCACTAGGGAATACCAAGATGGCGGTGCAGTGGCTTTACTGTTTATGACGTCATGAGCTATCCAGTCATTCTATATAGATCAGTGGAGAAAGGTCTATAGAGATGTTGTTTTAAGTTTTCCAACATGATAATGTGTACCCGCAGCGTTGGACTACTGCGTCTTCCGTGGCAGA
The DNA here is from genome assembly GCA_031834385.1 of Semotilus atromaculatus. Taxonomy (NCBI): domain Eukaryota; kingdom Metazoa; phylum Chordata; class Actinopteri; order Cypriniformes; family Leuciscidae; genus Semotilus; species Semotilus atromaculatus. The sequence continues at coordinate 168,226 of JAULUF010000041.1, forward strand.
ACCGTTATGAGTGGCTTTATTCTGTGCTGTCGTCTCAGCCGGCTGCAAAATATGTCTCCGTTATATTGTCATTTTCTGCTCGTCCGGCACTTTGCAACAACACAGCATTGTTTCTGCAGCGACTTTCAGCACGTTTCCTATAACAACGTCTGACGCGGGGTGAGAAAGTCACATAAACCACACGAAATTCAGTCAGAATGAAATGGATTTCCAGAAATGCGATTAAATAGGATTTCTAACCACCAAAATTACATGTAATTTTTCCATTCACACTAGCTAAATCTGATCAGATTTAAATCGGATATGCACAAAAATCGGATTTGGACTGACAGTCTGAACGTAGCCTATGACACAGTCTGAGAATATGGCTCATCGAAATGACCAAGATGGTATTTCAGACAAACGAAATGTACGTGTCTTACCTCAGAGGGCAGGATCGGCTGATTACATGCTGCACATTTAGGTGCTAGAACTCTGAAAACAAAAAAAAAGAGAGAAACTAATCACACAGATCATATATTAAATGGCTTCATAATAAAAGTCTTCCATGAATGAAAAGGTATCCGCATGACTCTTTACCCACAGTACAATAATTATTAGTTGCCCCAAGTAGTATTTGGGTACTTCAGCCTCACTTAAAAATGTCTGAATGCCTTTAAATGTGTCAAAATATCAAAGAAAGTGCCTTCTGGGGATACTCAAATTAATTAACCGATCATTAATACCATTGATCAGCCCTACCAAATGTGGATGCTTTTTTCACTAAGAAACGAACATTGTTATGTTGTTTTGATTGATACTGTGAAGCTGCTTTGATACAATCTGTATTGTGAAAAGCGCTAAATAAACATATTTTACTTGACTTTACTTCTGCAATCAAATTATGCTAGAGCTTTTCTCGGATCCAACTAACCATTTTTGCAATGACTTTAAACCAACAGGTGAGTTGGTTATTGGTTTCTCAATAGCCAAAAGTGAATGCTGTTATCTTGAGAGAGAGGTGGCTAATTTGGATTAAGCATTTCCAAACAAGCTTGAGTGTTGCTGTTCTTAATTAAAATCCACACTGCTAGTCAGACCAACAACATAATTACAAGTGTCATATTATGTTTATACAACAATTCACAGCTGAATTAGTCTCGCGTTGCCCAGACCTTCAGACTGACGGCAGAAGAAGGTCTGGACTCCATCACAGCTTTCATTGGCCAAGGACCGACTGACATCTAAAGCAACCAATCACGGTTCGTTTTGATCCACGTCATGTTTGGGGGCCTGAAAACGTAAAGTCTATCACAGTCTATGGTGTGCGTCTGATAAATGATTACTTCAAGAACGTTGTGCAAGTTTGCTGCAACAGTGACACCACGGACTTCACATACTTTTGAACATCCAGTGTTTAGTTAGCATTATCGTTGGTAAGTGCTCATTATCACAGTTGTAAACACAACAGCTTTCCTCTTCCATAAGGTGGGTTTGGCATCACAACGGCTTTGTTTCCAGGTGGACTGCTAAAGAACGAATCACACACGTCTCCAGGAAATCCAGAAGAATTCAATCAATTGGTGAATATGATGACTTTGAAACTCCTGAAGTGTTTCCAATTTTGTGTGCCATATTTATCAGACATTCAGCCAGCGGTCTGTGGGCGTGACATCTGAGACTACAGCAAAATTAACCATTACGCATCTCAGATGAGCACACAGTTTGAAATGAATTAGCATTTTTAAAGGAACTGGTTAAGTGAATAATACAACTACTCTCTCATAAACCATCTAATGTTTTGTTATTTAAAACAAACTTATTTTTGTGAAATGTTTTGCTTGCAAAGTGCTATACTTATCAAACGCAAAGACAATCAGACATTTATAAGTGGCCAAATATTTTTCGATGGAGTAGAGGGGAAGAGAGACTGCAGATCTCAATGAAATATCCCAGAAGGACTGAGTGGAAAGGCTCAGTTTGAGTTCATCTCCATATGGTCCCCACCTGACTGACTGTCTGGGGTTTTGGAACAACAGTAATAATCGCTCACGGCAAAGGATGCATGGGAAGAATTTACAGTGCAGCAAAGCACACACACACACAGACACACACACACACACACACACCTCAACACCAATAAAACTCACAATAAAATGTCATTACATCAAGCTACTGCCAGGAAAATGCCTGTGAAAGAAATTATAAAGAGTACTCCACACACATAGCACACATCTACCATCGACTGAAGGACATTTATAGCTCACTTTATTCATCTGTTAATCTTTGCTTTCCCAGGCAAACCTTAGTCACCATGAAATAAAAATGTACAATTCTTATTTTTAATGGAATATTGCAGTATTTATTAATTGAAGATTGTGACTCGAACTAATGACAACAAGCCAATCAGATCAAACGAACCAATCAAGAGGCTGTTTCACTCAGATATACGTCACAACAGGGAAGAAAAGTCAGTCGCAAAGCTTATACAGTCATCGTTTTGCAGTTTTAGTCAATGTAAGTTTCTCGATTCAAAAGCAATGCAAAAATAAGGCAATAAACAGACTTTAATTTACCGCTGTAATTGTCACACTTTAAACTTGAATCAATATTTTTTTAATCAAGCTCTGAATAGGCACAGATCTTAAAGTCTTGGCTACAAAGAAAGCCCTTTATATAAAGTAACAACAGATATTTCCAAGTCTCAAACTGCTCGTCTTCAGCTAGTACAAAACGCTACGAGCATTTGTGGTGAAAAAGTATATAAATTATTTTTTTTTTTAGAAAATGACTGATGGTTTCTCTAGATAAGACTCTTATTCCTCGGCTGTGATCGAGTCGAGACTTTGAAGCTGCACTGAAACTCACATTTGGACCTTCAACCCGTTGGACCCCATTGAAGTCACTATATGGAGAAAAATCCTGGAAAGTTTTCCTCAAAAACCTTTATTTCTTTTTGACTGAAGAAAGAAAGACATGAACATCTTGGATGACGTGGGGGTGAGTAAAGTATCAGGAAATTGTATTTGTGAAGTGAACTAATCCTTTAAAAAGTACTCTTGTACGCTCATTGAAAGTACACTCACTGAATAAACACTTCAATATATGATTAAAAACTCACCTGTGGTAGTCCTTCACACAGTAGATCTTATTCTCGGTGTCCACAGTGAAAGGCACTCCATCCAGACTCTCATTACAGATGGCACAGCGGAAACAGCCTGGGTGGTAAGACTTTCCCAGCGCCTGCAGGATCTGTGGAGGAACAACATGTTCACAACAGCTTCACAATTGATATGTGTGATATGCCTTTTCTCATGTTAATATGACTATGATTTAATGTAAGTTACATCGAACCCACTATATATTAAAGGTGCCCTAGAATGTGAAATTGAAATTATTTTGGCATAGTTAAATAACAAGAGTTCAGTACATGGACATGACATACAGTGAGTCTCAAACACCATTGTTTTCTCCTTCTTACTTAAATCTCGTTTTTGAAAAACACCCCTGAAAAACAGGCGAATCTCCACATAACACCGACTGTGACACAACAGTCGGGATCATTAATATGTACGCCTCCAAAAATCTGCATATGCCAGCCAATGTTCAATGACAGGCGGAACTGCAGCCGAAGCATGGCTGTTGTTCAGTGTTTGGATGTACAAATGAACACAAAAGTATTTAGTTCCTTCATCCGAGCCTCTGAAGAAACAATGGGTTAATTTTATTTTCTCTGGAAATTTCCAAACATTTCACCGACGAGACTGTTTCCTCAACTTGGGCCAATACAGAGCTGGCCTCGATCGATCGAGCTACCGAAAGCAACACTTTCTGAATGTGTAATTGTTCAAGTTAAGACAGGTAATCTTTCTCTCAAAATCGTTCAATACTGTATTTACATCATCGTGTTTGCATTGCTGAAAGCATTAGAGAGAGTGCAGAAACTGCGTTGCAGTGATAAGATCTTTATTCTCGCGATCAACAGACTGTCATCTGTTTGCTCAATGCTCATCACAGCAACATTTTATGTGATGGGAATAGATCTAAATACTTTAAAAACATCTCACGATTCGTTAATCTCGATAGCTGTAATAGTAAAAAAAAAACGTATAATATCTGTAGTAAAAGTATTCGAGAGAGTTTCACATGTAATACGTAGCTATTTCATATGCAAGCATGTCAGCCAATCACAGCAGAGGCCGGTTACACAAAGACACGCCCCTTCAAACAGAGCGTTCACGTCAGAGGCTAAAATCAGGCTAGGAAAAATGACTTTTATTTCTAAATTATGACTATTTTTGATCTAAAAAACATACTAACATTATAAGGGCAACCCAGAAAACCTTATACAATAAAAATAAAAACCATTCTAGGGCACTTTAAGTGCCTTTAACTACTATGCACTAACATTTAAATGAATCATTTGACACTTAATGTGTTAAATACATGTTTTTACATGGCACTTGTATTTAAAAAATACCTGCATGTAATTAAATCTTAAACCTAACCATACCACAAAACCTGTCCCTGACCGCAATAACATCCCACCTCAAATGTGTTTGCAATACAACACGAACACAATAAGTACATTGTATCAAACAATTAATTATTTTGACTACATAGTAGGACAACTAATATAAAGTGGGAGCATTACATCTTTCCAAATCAATGTAAGGAACACCTTATAATAAGGAGCTGTTGCAACTTAAACTCAACCAATTCCTTCAGGCTCCAGTGATAATGTGAGTAACGCAGGGTGTGGCGGTACACCAGACTCACCATGTCCATGATTAAATGTCCGCACACGTTGCATTTGTCGGCAGACTGCTGGAACCCAGAGTACTGTTGGAGAAAAGAGTGAGGACAGAAGTGAGCTTTACAACTGACTCTCATTCCTTTCAGTCACTTCATTTTCTCTAACCCACACAACATTAACAGCTCAGACATAATCATTCCTCTAATAAGAACCTTCAATAACACAAACTGCATTTTTAGTGTCTGGAATGAAGTTTCACCTCTATTTGAACGGACCAAAAGAGAAACATCTCTTATTCAACCTGTGGAGATGTGCTTTTAAGCAGCCATAAGCAGATTGATGTTTTTAAAAAAGCAGATTTATTGCACAGCAAAAGAAATTGTAGCAGTGCATTTTCTTTTCAACCAGCTACACTATACTTACACAAATCTAGTATGTTTAAAGGGATAGCTCACCCAAAAAATGAAAATGTAGTCATCATTTACTCACCCTTATGTTGTTCCAAATCTGTATGAGTTTCTTTCTTCTGCTGAACACAAAAGAAGATATTTTAAAGAATGTTAGTTATCAAACAGTTGACGGTAGCCATAGAAGAAAACACTATGGATTTCAATGGATGCCGTCAACTGTGGTTACCCACATTCTTTAAATGCCTTCTTTCATGTTGAACAGAAGAAAGAAACTCATAAAGGTTTGGAACAACATGAGGGTGAGTAAATGATGACTAGATTAAATTTTTTGGGTGAACTATCCCTTTAACCCCCTCGCTACACTCAATGGCCTTGGGTGTTACCAAAAACTTTCAAAATACAAAGACGTGGCACTCATATGACTTATGAATGGGAAAAAGGGCAAAGCGCAATATGGCGGAATAAGTCATTAGAGCCAATCATCGATTGGTAAAGTCATGACATCACTGCAGCTGCTGTTAGAAGCTCAGGTTGCTATGGAAACAGTCAGTGTTTTGAGACTCGCACTTATTTTTATTTATTTTCAGGGTACCCCCAGGATCCTCCAACTTAAATTCAAGGCTTTTTAAGACCTTTTTAATACCATTTCAAATGAAATTCAAGGCCAACTTCGTACCCATTCCGACAGAAGTATGAGGGGAAAATGTCAAATCTGTATAAATTTTAAACCCTAGAAAATAATTATGTACAAGGAGGCTACTTGAATTAAATAAAACATTTTACTTAAATTATCAGTCATATTTAATACATACGCAACAGCATTGTAGCGCGCACGTGTGTGTAGGCCAGTGTTCATTTTGGCAGCCATTTTTGATTTAGTCTTAGTCTTCAGACGAAAATGCTTATTGGTCTTAATCACATTTGAGTCATCCTGTTTTTTATATTTGTAGTTGACGAAAGGTCTTTGCATTTTTTGTCCACTTTTAGTCAAACTGCAGTTACTTTACTTTTGGTAGTTATTTTATATGTAGTCTTTAGACAGAAAATGTCATAATAATTATTCTCTCTAGGCCAATTCAATTAAGCTTATGAGAAATTATTGACATTGCACTCTTTAGCAGTAGCACTTGTGCAGGTCTATAATGATCCCTTTTCCTCAGTTCAGTGGTTGTCCAGTGTTTTAGAGTGCCGTACCCCCTGGTGCCCCCTCTCTTACACTTAGACTGCACTCACACCTTTTCCATTAAGGGACAAGATTTGCCCCCTTTAATCAATTTTTCTATTTCATTTTTTACCTTTGTAATACCTTAAAAAAGAAAGAAATAATGCTTTAAATAAAACCATGTTCATTAAATTTGCAATGTTAAAAAAACATTAAAATCGCCAGTAGGTGGCGGTAACTCACTATCTTTATGAGTGAGTCTTTGAGTCATTCATTTATTGAATCTCACGATTCGTTCAAAGCCACATATTTCGTTGCAAAATAGAGCAAGCCTGACAATGCTGTTTTAAATGTAGTACATCACTTAATGTTACTCTTTTTTTCTTTTCTTTTTTACTGTTGTATAAAATCAATGTCACATTTGAAATCGTGTGGATATTCGGGAAACATTGCATTCTTGCTCGTATGAACACTGGTGGATATCAGCCTGCATTTTGATCGCAGATTTAGTCGCACAAACAGCGCAAGCGGCTTGTGACAGAACACAGACCGACTGAATGACACTTTAATTTAAGAAAGTTAGAAAATCTTAAAGATCGCTGAACTCCAGCTTGTCTGTGTTTTCAGATCATCCGCGCTTCTTCAGCAGTGTAGAGAGAGCGCGCGCGCATGGTTGCCAGATACTATAGGGATCTTCGCCGTGACGTCACGACGCGGTTACATGCGCTCTGGTTGGCAAAAAGAAAAGTAATGGCTTGCTGCGCAGCGCAAACACAGAAGACAAATGCTTGTATCGTGCTGTGTGATCGGCTGTGTTAAGAGGTTCGATAAGAGTAACCTTCTACCGCATACCTAAACAGCTTGAATCAAGAAGATAGCTGTGGATTTCTGCAATTAGGCGTCTAGAATAGGGTACACATTTAAACCCAGATATCACCATGATAAGTACTGAGTTGATTGCATCAAGACAAACAAAAAATGTATTACAAGTTTTTTTTTAAATAGTTTGTTATTAATATTTGTTATTAACATTATTAACATTTGTTGTTAACAGTTATTAACATTTGTTGTTAACATAGACAAACGGTGCATAAAATAATTACGTATGTACTAATTTGCATAAATACCCAAACAGATCTAAACATTGGGTATAGCCAGGTGAAAATGTCTTCAGATAATATTGGATCTTGTTGACACCTTACAGTAAAATACCTAATGTTAAGGTCTGAACGGAACCCATTCAGGCTACCCATGAACATTAATACACGGAGGCTGGAAGAAGTACTTTAGAAACCAAACCAGCCTTTATTAATTTGTATTGCAGAGATGGGGTTTGGGGCTGAAACAAGACAAAAGGGTAAAATAAAAAGTGGCTGGATCAAAAAATCTAATTACGTACACAATGCACGACTAGAGAATTTCATCTTCATTCTCTTAACAGGCCATCTGCATTGAGTTTGGTTCTTTTTGCCAACCAGTTCGCGGCCACGCCCATATCGTGACGTCACATTTGACTCCGGCGAACATCCCTATTGAAAAGGCCGGGTAGAAAATATGTTCTTTAATAGAAAAGCTCTTATTTGGTTTTAAATTCTGTCATTTGTGGCCACAGCGGATTAAACTAGGCACTATCTTGTTCTGTACCTCACTTGCCTAGTAACCATAGTAACGGTTGCGCACGCGATCGCTTTTTCTGCTATGACGTGGAGCGCGAGGTGCACTCAACTGCATACATTTTGAATTAGCCTACATTAGTAACACTAACAGTTCATTTTGTTACGGTATGAAATTAATCCTAGCAAAGGCAAAAAAATATATAAGACATTTGTAACGAAATCCAAGACATTGTATACTAAATTCAAGGCTTTTAAGGCCTTAATTTGAGATGATCAAATTCAAGACTTTTTCAAGGCTTTTAAGACCCGCGGGTACCCTGTATTTTGTATAAATTTTTTTAAGGCTGTTCTGCCTGAAAAATAAGCTTTTTTACACTATTTGGGCATAAGGAACAATATTTACAGGATAGATCATGTCAGATTTTGTTGCTGATTTAAATTATATTATTTAAATGTGAGTTCGAGATTTCAGGATTCCTCCAATCATTTAGATAGGACTTGGTTTTGGATGGCCAGAGACCTTTCAAATATGGCCGCCGAGGGGACAGACTTTCCTTGAAAAAGGACTTTGGTATTACATACACAAACCATATATCAATTGAATCGAAAAAAATCTAAAAAAATAAATAAATTAGGATTCTGGAAAAATTCTGATAAAAAGAAAAGCTATGACATTCACTGAAGAAGAAATATTTCCGTATTACTAATCAAATTTACTAAAACAAATCTGTCACATTGATTATATAAGGACTGAAATATTTTCTTGATTTCACTGAAGCTCAAGATTCACATCAAATACTGAGACATTCTCCAAGTCATGTTAATTCCACTCAAATCGCTTTGCTGATTAATCTAATTTTTAATTTTTGTTTTGTATTATATTAAAAAAGATTTTTTTTCTAGTAATCTCAGACTGTTGGATTCCACTGGTCTATTTTTAAAAGTGAACTCTAGGCTTGTCATGATAACTACTTTTTGTTGGGTGATATATTGTCCATGAAATAATTGCAATAAACTATATATTGTCATTTTAAGACCAATTTGAATATGTAATCATAACATCACAGCATAATTATTCAAGCAGGCCTTCACACTTTCAAACAAAGACAGACGTTTAATTCTTAAGAATATTTAGATGCTGGAATTGAAGTGGCAAAAAAAGAAATATCCTAAATTTAAACAAAACATGCTTGCAAATGCACAATAGGCATTTATATGGAGATTTTCAACATGCCATATCTGCTGCTAAATACATTTTTTCTAGAGGCGTGTTTTTTAAAAGTTTAACTTCTTTTAACTTGAGCGCTGTGTTTATAACGCCGCGTCATGCAGGAGATGCTGCGAAAGACGCAAGAGAAACGGTCAAACACATCCATCTAGCGCACGTTTACATTGAAAAACAATGGGAAACCAGCGCAGTGAAATGCAACAATGCGTTCTGTGTGAAATTTTACTAGAGGCTCACGTTTATATTTGAACCGGAACAGTGGATTTCGGCTGTGAGTATTCTTCCGAAGTGTCTGTAGTTGTCAGGAAAACACTATAAAGCCTCGAAGGACGCCTTCTTTTCACCAGTCGCCGACACTCTTTCACTTTGGCCAGATAATATAAATATAAAAGAGGCAGCACAATCGGCAAAATGTTGGTGCCATTCAACATAATGGGGCAATATATCAAATCACCACAAAGGATCAAGGTCATATCATGAGATAAGTAAGGCATAATGTACATCCAGCCGGTTGTTCTCTCAGAATAAACCCCCGACAGGGTGATGAGGTCTTGCATCAGAGCCTGAAAGGAGTTTATTCTGAGATAACAACCGGCTGGATGTACATTATCCGACTTATTACACGTCTACTTGCCACATAAGTAAATAATTAGACACGAAATATTGATCTGAGTGGAAATATTTTATTAGGTCTTTAAACGCAAAGCTTTCGTGGAGAGAGCCGTTTCAGAAAAAGCTGCTGCCTTCATATGCACTTAAAATATGCACTTGGATATTTAAGTTATTTCAACTTAAATTACATTAAACTGACTTAAGTTGAAAATTACTTATTTTGATGAGTTAAAGCAATGTAAAAACATATGTTGTCACAACTTAAAGATCATATAATTTTTACAGTGCAGACGGACATTTAAGAGATACGGTATAAAGCCATACCACTTGATACATAAATAATTATGGGAATAAGAGATATTGATTTGAGATTAAACTGTTTTAAAATTGTACCTGTTTGTATGTTATAATCCAACAGTGTATAAAACAATAGTCCCAAAATGGCAGCTGCGTTTGTATGAAACAAGAGAGAGCGAGTCCATGATACTGGAATGCATAATTAAATAACTGTACGCAAAATATTGATTCGACTGAGTTTTAATATTTTATTAGCTCACCAAATGCAAAACTTCCATGAAGAAAAATCGTTCCTAGCGAGTGTATAGCGCTGCTAACTTCAGTGTTTCCGTTCTCAGCGGTTGTTATTACCGCTGGATGGCGCGATTGACCAATCAGAATCAAGTATTCCACAGAGCCGTGTAATAAGTCAATATATTGATTATCGCGACCGACCTAATGAACTCAAAATCGGGTTCATATTTTGAAACATGTCTGGAGACATGTGCACTTTATAAGAAGGGAAGACAGCATACCAGGAAGTCTTCTTCACAAAAGACTTTCCCACAGACGTAGTAAAAGGCTTTTCCCCGGAGCTTCCGACCTGCACAGAACACACAACAAACACATTTTACCACCAATTCAGCAACATCACAGGACATCGGTAAATTATAAAAAATATAAAAAAAAAATTTTAACAAATTTTTTTTTTTAAACAACACAATTTATTTCCAATTATATGTAGGGGTGTGCAAAAAAATCGATTCACATTTGAATCGCGATTCAATCTTTACCGATTCAGAATCGATTCATAGAATTCCAAAAATCGATTCATATATATTTTTTAATGGCGTGCACGGGCGGAGTGGCAATCGGGTGAGTCGGGACTTTTCCCGGTGGTCTGGTAGTGTTTCGAGGCCGCGAGGGCCGGTCTGATAAATAGTCTTGCCGCCCGCTGGTCAAACGGTGCAGCCTCTCTGCTCAACTCGTAAATAAATGCGTCGATCCGCAGATTATGTTTGAGTTCTGTAGATCTTTTGCCAAGCGTGTCAGAGGGTTCTTCTAAACCGCACTTGTATCGTTTTTTCTCTCTCTCATCAAAACCGAATATGTTCATCAGTGGTTACAGACAGTCTATATCAAGCAGGCACGCTTGTGTGCATTTTATTTTGTGATTTCACCGGAGTCTCCACAACTGCGATAGATTGAAGCGCGCGTCCGAGTGAAGACTGCGCGCGCCACAGAGAACACTGTATCCATGACACATAGCAGCGGCAACGAGCGCTCAGCTTGATTTCAAAAACAACAGATCTCTTATTTAATAGCGAACTAAATGAATGCTCTGCTAGTTAACTGGAGATACCCGCAAATTACGCCTATGAATGACTTCACTGGATCTAAACAAATCAATCTAACCATAGATGTTACCAGTAGCGGTGGCTTTTTTAAAATCTATTTAAAATAATTTCGCATGGGTTCTATGACATTATTATATATTTTTAGGAAGTTCAATGTGCCCAGTCGAATTCACATTTCAACAGTCAACCTGTAGCTGAAGTAGTCCATAAACCACATTTAGCATAATTGTTTGTTTGATCTGACTACACAGCACTTTAAAGGTAAACTAAAAAGCTTTTTATTTAAGTTTTATTTTAAACTTGAATTAAATGTATTTGAAAGCTGGGCAAAGCTTTGCACTTTTTAGTTGCAAAAGTTTTTATTTTTGTATGAAGACATATAAAGTAATATCAAACTACATTTAATTTGTTGTGTTTCTTTTCTTTTAAATTGTGTCCACTGCAATCAATCACATAGGAAAAAGTAAACTACATGTAGCCTATATACTGCAAATCGTTTTTTGAATTGAGAATCGTTTTTGAATCGAAAATCGATTTTGAATCGAATCTTGAGACAAAAAATCGGTATCGAATCGAATCGTGACATTTTCTGAATCGTGCACCCCTAATTATATGCAAGGTGACGTCAGGGTAATGCAGATGTATTTTAGTATCATTGAGATACTATTTCAGTTGTTTTTTAGTATTTGGAATTAGTTTTTATTTATTTATTTTCATTTTGGTTAAAGTTTTGTTAATTTTGTTGTTATTTTTATTAAATGTGTCTTTATACTTTTTTATTACTTTATACTTCAGTTATTTAGTACATACTGTATATTTAGTATATAATGTTAAATAAAAACAAACAAATAAATAAAAATGAGAAACGTTGTTTTGGCAACCAGCTGAATTAAAATAACTGTAAGCTTTTTGATATTTTATTTCGGTTAACGCTTATTGTGTAACGAAAATGTTTTTATTTTATTTTAGATTTAGTTGACTATAACCTGGGGTAATGAGGTGTTGATAGGATTAACTTTAATCTGTTGAATACCTTTTCCCAATAAAAGGACATAAGGCGATTACATAACATGCTTTCATCTTAAGCATAATCACACAATACTGCACATTTTAAACACACTCACTGTCACAATCTTCAGCATAAACCTTGTTAAATAAATACCTAACAATGTTATTACTGAATCTGATCCATGTTTAACAAGGGTAAAAAATAAACCAGGGGCTAAACTCTAAGTACATGAGGGAAAGGTTTTAATGAATCCAATGAACACACACAGTAAACACATTACGAGAGTGTCAGCACATGCTAACTCGCGGCTGTTTTCGTGCTGAGGACTCCCTGTCCCAATCGGGACTGTTTTTGGCTTTTTACCTCAACAGACAGACAGACAAACCCTTCCCATTCAGACAGACCCCGTCCCACAGGAAAGGGGAACATTCCTCACATTTTCTGTGTGTGGGGGGGATGGGGGGGGGGGGTCAGGCCATTAACCCTTACCAGCCCAAGCCTTCATGTTCCAGTGGAGCAGTGTCAAGCTAAACAAGCCTCGGTGAGATCACTTCACCCTGTGAATGAGTCTGCTGGCATTATGAGTGTTTACTTTAATGCTGAAACGATCTCTCGTGTTTTTCCACAGACACATCGACACACGAGTCCCGTAGTCTTGAGTGCTGAGACGTACTCTACCATTCAAAGGTTTGGGTCAGTAAGACTTTTTAAATGTTTTTGAAAGAAGTCTCTTTTGCAAACCAAGGCAAGGCTGTATTTATTTGATAAAAAAATAAGGTAAAAATACAGTGAAACATTATTACAATTTCAAAGAACTGTTTTCTATTTTAATATATATATATATATATATATATACACACATAGTGAAGAAAATAAGTATTTGAACACCCTGCTATTTTGCAAGTTCTCCCACTTAGAAATCATGGAGGGGTCTGAAATTGTCATCGTTGGTGCATGTCCACTGTGAGAGACATAATCTAAAAAATCCATAATGTATGATTTTTTAACTATTTATTTGTAAGATACAGCTGCAAATAAGTATTTGAACACCTGTCTATCAGCTAGAATTCTGACCCTCAAAGACCTGTTAGTCTGCCTTTAAAATGTCCACCTCCACTCCATTTATTATCCTAAATTAGATGCACCTGTTTGAGGTCGTTAGCTGCATAAAGACCCCTGTCCACCCCATACAATCAGTAAGAATCCAACTACTAACATGGCCAAGACCAAAGAGCTGTCCAAAGACACTAGAGATAAAATTGTACACCTCCACAAGGCTGGAAAGGGCTACGGGGAAATTGCCAAGCAGCTTGGTGAAAAAAGGTCCACTGTTGGAGCAGTCATTAGAAAATGGAAGAAGCTAAACATGACTGTCAATCTCCCTCGGACTGGGGCTCCATGCAAGATCTCACCTCGTGGGGTCTCAATGATCCTAAGAAAGATGAGAAATCAGCCCAGAACTACACGGGAGGAGCTGGTCAATGACCTGAAAAGAGCTGGGACCACCGTTTCCAAGGTTACTGTTGGTAATACACTAAGACGTCATGGTTTGAAATCATGCATGGCACGGAAGGTTCCCCTGCTTAAACCAGCACATGTCAAGGCCCGTCTTAAAGGAACACTCCGACTTTTTGGGACTTTAGCCTATTCACCTTATCCCCCAGAGTTAGATAAGTCCATACATACCTTTTTCATCTCCGTGCGTGCTATAAATCTGTTTGACGCACCCACCGCTAGCCTAGCTTAGCACAAAGACTGGATGTAAATGGTTACAGCTAGCATACTAATCCAAATAAGTGACAAAATAACACAAACATTTTCCTATTTACATGTTGTGATTTGTATAGTCACAGAGTGTACAAAAAACAAAGTCACATGAGACACAGACATATTTTAACCGTATAAATACTGGGAACTATATTCTCTGAAGGCGAAGCACTGCTACTTGGGCGGAATGATAACCGCAGCACCTGAGACGCGCCGTTCTGAGGAGCAGACAGTTTGCTCTGAGTTGGAGTAATAGAGTCAGCAATTACTAATAAATGCAAAGTTTATAATCATGGGTGTTCGCTGTATTGTGACTAAGAGCACAGAAAACTTCGTATGAATAGCTAGGCAACAAGTAAACAGGTGATCATGAAAGGCTATTACAAGGGTGCTATGTCAATTGGCATGTGTGCATATTTCCTGTATTGACAAACTGTATGGTATGGCTATACTACAATTACGTTGAACTATGCATTATGATTATTACAAAATCACTTACTTGGTGGACAGCTGTCCATTATGTTCACTCGGGATGGGGCGTTTCTTCCAGTTGATCTTGTCACAACAGGAAAGAAAATCGACAACTGCCGGGTGTAGTAGGGCAGAGAAATCTTCTGTGGTAATGACGCAAAGATTTTTATTGTCATCAAGCCTTGACATCGATGGCAATACCCGGTCCCATTCACTACAACAAAGGCACTCGGTTTCTATCGGCATCGGTTGGCGTGTTCCACATTTACACCACCAGTCCGTGTTCGTTCTGATTCTCTCCTCGACCTCAGTCTGTTCAGCATCTTGTCTACTACCAGCTTCCAAAGTTTGTAACTCCTCATATGTGTATTCTGGCTCAAAACGATATGGTTCTGGATCTTGGTTTGATACCAAATAAAAATCCTCTGACAATTCCTCAAAGTCAGCCATGATCACGAATCACGTTCGCTACTAGCTAGTCACGTTGGTTTTGTTGACAGAACGGCGCGTCTCAGGTGCTGCGGTTATCACTCCGCCCAAGTAGCAGTGCTTCACCTTCAGAGAATATAGTTCCCAGTATTTATACGGTTAAAATATTTCTGTGTCTCATGTGACTTTGTTTTTTGTACACTCTGTGACTATACAAATCACAACATGTAAATAGGAAAATGTTTGCGTTATTTTGTCACTTATTTGGATTAGTATGCTAGCTGTAACCATTTACATCCAGTCTTTGTGCTAAGCTAGGCTAGCGGTGGGTGCGTCAAACAGACTTATAGCACCCCCGTAGATGAAAAAGGTATGTATGGACTTATCTAACTCTGGGGGATAAGGTGAATAGGCTAAAGTCCCAAAAAGTCGGAGTGTTCCTTTAAGTTTGCCAATGACCATTTGGATGATCCAGAGGAGTCATGGGAGAAAGTCATGTGGTCAGATGAGACCAAAATATAACTTTTTGGTCATAATTCCACTAACCGTGTTTGGAGGAAGAAGAATGATGAGTACCATCCCAAGAACACCATCCCTACTGTGAAGCATGGGGGTGGTAGCATCATGCTTTGGGGGTGTTTTTCTGCACATGGGACAGGGCGACTGCACTGTATTAAGGAGAGGATGACCGGGGCCATGTATTGCAAGATTTTGAGGAACAACCTCCTTCCCTCAGTTAGAGCATTGAAGATGGGTCGAGGCTGGGTCTTCCAACATGACAATGACCCGAAGCACACAGCCACGATAACCAAGGAGTGGCTCTGTAAGAAGCATATCAAGGTTCTGCCGTGACCTAGCCAGTCTCCAGACCTAAACCCAATAGAGAATCTTTGGAGGGAGCTCAAACTCCGTGTTACTCAGCGACAGCCCAGAAACCTGACTGATCTAGAGAAGATCTGTGTGGAGGAGTGGGCCAAAATCCCTCCTGCAGTGTGTGCAAACCTGGTAAAAAACTACAGGAAACGTTTGACCTCTGTAATTGCAAACAAAGGCTAGTGTACCAAATATTAACATTGATTTTCTCAGGTGTTCAAAGACTTATTTGCAGCTGTATCTTACAAATAAATAGTTAAAAAATCATACATTGTGATTTCTGGATTTTTTTTTTTAGATTATGTCTCTCACAGTGGACATGCACCTACGATGACAATTTCAGACCCCTCCATGAGTTCTAAGTGGGAGAACTTGCAAAATAGCAGGGTGTTCAAATACTTATTTTCTTCACTGTATATATATATATACACTCACCGGCCACTTTATTAGGTACACCTGTCCAACTGCTCGTTAACACTTAATTTCTAAGCAGCCAATCACATGGCGGCAACTCAGTGCATTTAGTCATGTAGACATGGTCAAGACAATCTCCTGCAGTTCAAACCGAGCATCAGTATGGGGAAGAAAGGTGATTTGAGTGACTTTGAACGTGGCATGATTGTTGGTGCCAGAAGGGCTGGTCTGAGTATTTCAGAAACTGCTAATCTACTGGGATTTTCACACACAACCATCTCTAGGGTTTACAGAGAATGGTCCGAAAAAGAAAAAACATCCAGTGAGCGGCAGTTCTGTGGGCGGAAATGCCTTGTTGATGCCAGAGGTCAGAGGAGAATGGCCAGACTGGTTCGAGCTGATAGAAGGGCAACAGTGACTCAAATAACCACCCGTTACAACCAAGGTGGGCAGAAGAGCATCTCTGAACGCACAGTACGTCGAACTTTGAGGCAGATGGGCTACAGCAGCAGAAGACCACACCGGGTGCCACTCCTTTCAGCTAAGAACAGGAAACTGAGGCTACAATTTGCACAAGCTCATCGAAATTGGACAATAGAAGATTGGAAAAACGTTGCCTGGTCTGATGAGTCTCGATTTCTGCTGCGACATTCGGATGGTAGGGTCAGAATTTGGCGTCTACAACATGAAAGCATGGATCCATCCTGCCTTGTATCAACGGTTCAGGCTGGTGGTGGTGGTGTCATGGTGTGGGGAATATTTTCTTGGCACTCTTTGGGCCCCTTGGTACCAATTGAGCATCGTTGCAACGCCACAGCCTACCTGAGTATTGTTGCTGACCATGTCCATCCCTTTATGACCACAATGCACCCAACTTCTGATGGCTACTTTCAGCAGGATAATGCGCCATGTCATAAAGCTGGAATCATCTCAGACTGGTTTCTTGAACATGACAATGAGTTCGCTGTACTCAAATGGCCTCCACAGTCACCAGATCTCAATCCAATAGAGCATCTTTGGGATGTGGTGGAACGGGAGATTCGCATCATGGATGTGCAGCCGACAAATCTGCGGCAACTGTGTGATGCCATCATGTCAATATGGACCAAACTCCCTGAGGAATGCTTCCAGCACCTTGTTGAATCTATGCCACGAAGAATTGAGGCAGTTCTGAAGGCAAAAGGGGGTCCAACCCGTTACTAGCATGGGGTACCTAATAAAGTGGCCAGTGAGTGTATATATATATATATATATATATATATATATATATATATATATATATATATAAATAAAGTACTTTATACCATGTGATCGAAGCTGAATTTTCAGCATCATTACTCCAGTCTTCAGTGTCACAAGAACCTTCAGAAATCATTAACTAATGAACATTATTGTAAAGTGTTACCACATTAATAATAATCATAAAAGTTTCTTGAGCATTAAATCATCATATTAGAACAATTTCTGAAGGATCACTGTGAACTAACATGAACAAACAATGAACAGCTGGAGCAATACATTTGTTACAGTATTTATTAATCTTTGTTAATATTATATTAACAAAAATCCAGCTGTTCATTGTTTGTTCATGTTAGTTCACAGTGCATTAACTAATGTTAACAAATACAACCTTTGATTTAAATAACTTATTAGTAAATGTTGAAATTAATATTAACTAAGATGAATAAATGCTGAAGTAGTATTGTTCATTTTTAGCTCATGTTAACTAATGTTAACTAATGAACCTAATTGCAAAGTGTTACCATTAATGTTGAAAACATTATTTTTTTAACATTATAAATGTTAAACTGTTATTTTTGATTAAGATAGTATGTATGTGAGAAAATGAGAAGATATTTGTCTGGGTGAAAAGCTCACAGAGATCAGTCTGTTGCCAGATGAAACAGACGTCAATCACAGGGAATGCTGGGAAGATGCGAACCACAGGACTGGGTTTAACTTTTATCCAGGGAGATGAGAGTAAATATACTGAGAGTGTTTACACACACACACACACACACACACACACACACACACACACACACACGCATGCACACACACACACGCACACACACATGATTTTTGAGGCTTAAAGCTAGCTCAGATATCCACAAAAAAAGCTATAATCGAATAAAACATCTAATTCGTCTTTAAGTAGGCTAGATTTTCTAGTTACCATGGAAGTTAACATGTTCTGAAAGCTATTATACACCATATTCACTGAAGGTCATCTAGATTTATTTTGTATGTTTTACAATGGCCGCTAATGAATGAGGACTTTTGAGAATTGATAGGAATGTGAGGACAGCTTTATGACTGCACACAGAAACTGCTGCAGTTTAATAAATAAAACACTATCCTCCAGTTTAGCTTCAGATATACTGAAGAGACAAACATTCAGCAATGTCTCTTCTAAAAGAAATGAGGATGATGATAGATCGGTGAAACTAGTCACATGGGGTCTTCCTCATGGAAGGAAACCAGAGTAATAAATGGTCGTATTTTACTGAAAGATAAGCATGTGGATCATTTTCTACCTAAAGAGTTTTAGGTACATGCATCTAGATGATGTTCACCAAATGTTAGCAATTCAGACTGGGATTCGTTGTTTGATTTGTTATGTAATTATCCATTCCTATTCGATTTGGTACATACATACAGCACTATGAGTGCTTTAAGCAAATGACCTCTTTAAGGACATTAAGTGAGTGTGAAACATTGCCTACAAATTCAATACAAAGGTAAAAAAAAATTCATTTAGAAAAATGTCTCTCTTTTTTTACTGTCCGTACAATGAAACTCAATGGGGTCCAATGTTGTTTGGACCTTGACGTTTTTCAAAATATCTTTGTGTTCTGCCGAAGAAATAACGTCAAATAGGATTGGAATGATATGAGTGTAAGTTTTGGGTGAACTATCCCTCAAAGACTAACTATTCAACTTTAATTCACCAAAAATAGTCCAGGTCTAGATCAAGCAGCATTTGTGTGCCAATGGCATTGCTTTGTTATCTAATGCAATGCCATCTTTTTGAGGCCAAAATTAGGGCTGTCACTTTACATTGCACAATCGATCGGACCAACCAACACAAGTTTCGAAAACGAAAATAGGGAATCGATTTTGACATCCTTTTTTCTTTTCTTTCTTTTTTTAAACCAAAAATGTGTTTTAGGTGGACAGATCAATACAGTACACAGAACATGTAAGTTAGGATATTGGAAAATAACAACGTCTTTTCTGTTAACCAAATGCTTTTTAATATTCGCAATACTTCAATGCAAGTGAACAAGCGCGCCGTTATTTGTTGCTCAGTGACGTGTGTGTTCAAGCAAGCCAGAAATGCACAGGTTCTGCGCAATACGCTGTATTTAATATATCATGATGACTCACGAGTTGCGTATTTGCGCTAAATCCGCGCAGCTTTGGCTACACGAACTTCTCCAGCAAAGTGAGTAAACATAGAAACACTCGTGATTTGACAGCGTTACTTACAGCGTGTTAATTTCAATCCCTGACGGTTGCACTCCTGTTTGTCATTCAGCACGAAAGTTCACGCCAATAAATCATCAGAAATATTTCTGACTTGTTCGCGTCTCAAGCGGCCTCTTTACGCTCGTTCTAACAATGCCTGTTAGTTGTCCGTGGATTTGCCTATATTTAGTGTTGAAAATGGAAACGTCTTTAGACATGCAAAATCGATTTTACAATCGATTCAATCAACACTTATGTCTACCAAAAATCTAACAGGATTTTTTCACAAAAGTGACAGCCCTAGCCAAAATCTATATCTATAAATACGTTAGAGGATATAGGCAGGGCTCAACATAAAAATAAAAAAAATCCCCAATGGCCCCTTCCATATATTTACTGGCCCTGAAAGAAATATAAGGAAAAGCACTTTTCCATTAAACTGTATTTATTGTATACATTAGGATTAATCAATACAGCAAAGGGAGTACAAGAATTCAGAGAGAGCCCCTGGAGACATGCAAAAATAACCAAATTGTCATTGTAACTATGAATGGTTATGCAGTATATATTATTTTTCCTGCAATGAACATAGGCTCGCCAACACGGGGAGAATGTGGTTTTCACAGGGATCCATTTTACTGAGAGATTCCACTTTTCCTCCTTTCAAGTCTCGCACATCATAATAATAGCAATAATAATAATTATAACAGAAGATAATGTCTCTAGTCTATCTTAATATTAATTAGAAATTCCTTTCCGAGCATATAGTGAAGTTTCTCTGAGTCATTTAGAATGAAAAATTCACTGCAAATTGTGGAAAAAATATTCCCCTTGTAGTGGTACTTGGGACAGACAAGAAAGTGTTTTCATCCGATTCAAATCACAGTCTGCTAATTCAGTGGTAAGAATTTAATTGTTGTCCATTTATCGAACTTCCATGTCTCTTACATAATAATTATATATTACTATGTACCAATTTACCAATGTCTCTCTCGCGTGCAGACACACTCGGTCTCTCGCGCACTTTGACATTTGAACACGTTATAAATAACCTGAAGTAACATTGACACTCTTCGCGCCACTGTGTATGATGTTGGCTGTTTGTTTTGCTGATGGCCAGTGACTGGCTAATCAACTAGCCCGACATATTCTTTTATTGGCCCCGGGCCATCGAGCCATTGCTTATGTCGAGCCCTGATACAGGATTACCAAGCCATCCAATTTCTACTCTGTACAGCACTTAAATGTCAGGGAAACCCTAGTGGGCCTGAGAGCGTTTGCACTGGGTCACGAATAAAGCTGCCCTCCTAACAGCCCCAGAACAATGAGCAGTCTGTCCCTTCACACAAACCACGGCCAAACACCAGGACTTCACACAGAGCCCACAAAACAAGCCACATTGAGCTCAAGAAAGCAAGTCTTGATTCCACAAGAGATAAAGAATTTGGCAGTGTCTGTTGAACAGAGTCAGTCATTTTTGGGTCTCTCTCTAGGTGTGTTTCCATTACAGATGTGCGTTTTTTTTTTGCGGTTTTTTCTTAATGTCAACAAAAAACTATTGCGAAATGACAGCGTTTCCATTAACCGATGTTATGCGACTAAAACGTAATTTTTTCCTCTTGCGATAATCATTCCAAAAATCATGGCGACGGATGTTGGTAGGTTTACTATATCCCAGCCACTGCACTGGCCATTATTATTAATCGAAGGAGACGTACGTGTGTTATCCAAACATTAATGGTAAGGAAAGACCCTTATACTTGGAGCGGCTGGTGTTTTCTGGGTGTTTCTCCCACATATTTGCTTCGAGGTCTTGATTGTGGCATTTCTTTGAGGTTTAGAATCCAGTATTCCTGTAATTCCTTTGTCTTTTATGAATTTAATGAAGAGCTGTCTCGTATTCTGTCCATACACACCGCGTCATCTACGTCAGGTGACCTGTAAATGCACAAAAACTGTTTCCATTGCAGTTTTGCGAAAATATTTATTTTTCGAATTGCCTGAAAAACCACCTCATGCGAGCGTAAAATCTTTTTTGAGTTTTTGCGAAATTGACGTGTTTCCATTGGATTTCCATTCAATTGTTTAAATTTTTCAGTTTGTGCTATTTGAAGGGTAATGGAAACGCGACTTCTGAGAGCTTCTGTCCAGTAAAGACTAGGGTTGGGTCTCGAGAACTGGTTCCACTATTCCAAAAACCTGGGATTCGATAAGATGCACGCATTTAAATTTCTCTTATCGATTTCTTTGTGTGGATTTTAAACCATTCAAGTGCAAGAAGACTCATGTGTGGTTTATTACGCTGCTGTCACTTTAAGAGCTGCACGGATCCAATATACTGTTACACATGCAGTTTCTTTCCCAACTGTTTATGTTCACTTAAGACAAAACCGACTGTTAACGAAGAAAATTTGTCAGTTCGTGCAAAGAGACGCAGGAGATAATTCAGTTCAGTATCACACACTATTCAGTATGAGAATACTGAATAGTGTAGCACTATATTGGATCCGTGCAGCTCTTAAAGTGACAGCAGCCTAATAAACCTGCTGCCGTCTCTATAATAACATTTATAAAACAACAAAAGACAAAGAGAAAAATAACTCGCTGTTGACTGAATAACTTTTGTACTAACTATATTTGTAATGTATATTTTATTTAAAAAGTGCAGTGTTATTTTACATTTGATTAGTTTCTGTATCTGAATACTTGAAAATCTTAAAACACTGTTTACTTAAATCGTATCTTTTGTTTAGTTGTATCTATTTGTGCAATTGCTAATTTGTTCTTTTTTTACTTTGTTTACTTGTCTTTAATAATGCTTGAAATGTAGTTAGGCTAGTTGTTTTTCTATGGTATTTTTAAAACATACGCAGAAGTTCCTTGTGTAAGTGTCCTTTAGCCTGTTGATTTTTGTTAATGATATTCAGCTACAATTAAATGTTTTGCAATGAAACTTAAAAGTGAATGACATCTAAGTTTTTTTCTACCTTATTGGAATCAAATTAGGAATTGATAAGAATCAGAATCGGAAAATTAAATTTAACCCAACCCTAGTAAAGACACAAAAAGACTAATCTGATCTACATGGGAGAAATTAAAGGTACCTTAATACACTGTAAATTATGATATTTCGATGAGTATGTTTTACATGAAAACAGAGATCAGTTAATCTACTTAAAATGTAATATTTAATTCAATGTGTTACTTGCCTTTTCCATGTAATTATTTGTGAAATTTACTAGCAATTTACGAGTGAACATTGTTTCAAAGTAAATCCTACACCTATTTTTTTCCGTTGTACTTTAAGAGCATGTTGTCGCTGGCACTAGCCTATGTCACTTCCTGTACAACTTTTCTGAGGTCCATGAAGTATGTCCAAAAAAGAAGACAGAAATCAAAGAATTTCTTCTTGGCCTGTTGAGATTTTAAGTATTAAGGGGGCTTTGCACTGTTTTCCTTCCCACTTTCCCTTATATGGGCCGTTTGTGTAGTCTATGGTGCTATTTCTAAGCGAGTCTCTCTGATCTAAACACAGCATGAGTTCTGCAAGGGGATATTACTGAGAGATCAGTTTGAGTGTACAAGTGTTAGAGGTTTGATCCAACTGAATCCCTAGCATAAAAATATGAACTGTTATTCTAATTTGGAATAAATTTTACAAAGTTACACCATAAAACTAGGACACACAGCAGACGTCTAATCACTGTAGAATAAATCATTTAAACAGTGCATATACGGTCTCATGGCTACAGTGAACAAAAATTATGTCCAAATGACAACCGAATATTTTCACTTTGGTGTGTCCGAAATATAAAAGGTGCGATTTTATCATTTGAAACATGCTTTGTTTTTTGGCCACTCAACAATGCAATTTTGACCCAGTAAAAAATGAACAACTTTCAGTTTTACATTTAAATTACCTATAATAATCTGACATTAATTTCAATCTTGAATTGATTGACTAGCAGAAATCATTACTTCTCTTAGCCACTTTTATTCATTTTATTTTATTCATTCGAGATTAGAGCATCTCTCCGTAAAACAAACTCTATTCCATTAATACATCGGTATGAACGTGACTACAGGTGTTGTGTTGTGCCATGATATGGATTTTGCTATACTATTTGCTATAGTTCGCATGGAACTGCGTATATAGTTCTGTATTATGCTGCCAGAAAAGTAATTTGGAAAGGTCAATTTGTAAAGAAAGACTACACGCCTGCGCACATACATATTAAAACGCGCATACTTATATACTAAACACGTAATATGCACAGTATTCACAGATTCACGTTTTTGAGGTTTATACGGAGATAAAATTTTTCAACATTTTTGAAGACTTTTCAAGAGCGCATCAAGGGTTTTAATGATCTTTGCAACAGAAGTGAATCGATCAAAACCAACTTTAGCTGGACAATAACTTTATTCTAGAGCTGCTGTAAAGCCAAATCTCTGTTAGATTCATTTTCTATTATCTCTGTAAAGCTGCTTTGAAACAGTCTATATTGTTAAAAGTGCTATATAAATGAAGGTTTATAGCCATTACTTAGACTTGATGTGGTCAATGTGGTATCCTCAAGACTTGGCTTGACTATCCGTTACATATTCATGAACTCTAATTTTGCATTTATATTGTTTTGTTCAATTTGCTTCTCTTTACAACTTTTAACTCTACTAATGATGATATAGAGTCGAAGCTGAAATGTCCTCTACTGTGTCACAACTCCTTACTACAGCGCATCTGAAGAATAACGCAGGTGAGGTGCTGCGGGGAAAGGAATCATCCAATCTGTCCCAAACATGAGCTATGCTTTATAATAAGGGCTTTAAAATAACTGGTAATATATAGTTTAAAGCGGCTTGTCCCGTCAGCTCTGACAGATACTAGCGCTGTTTAATGCGTTTGAGATGTAGTGCTTTCCTCCAACCTTTCACAGGTATATTCTCCAACTGTAGACGTTAGAAGCTCAGGCAAATATTTACATTTTGCTGTCAGGAGTGAATCTCTGCTAAACTTCACAGATTTCAGTGAAATGCACTAAAAACTGACGGAGCGCAATAGAATAGGAGCGCAATAATTCTGTCTAAAATATACATATTGCTAAAATATTTGTTGTTGGACAATAAATGTTCCATATGTAGAATTTTAAAAGTGTATTTAGCCGTAACTCTAAGGTGACTAATGTAATGGGGTAATCAAATGTAGGTTAATTAGGCTTTGCTTTTGATTATATTTATTTTTATGTTTTAGTGTAGTGAATTTAAAAACAAAATAATTGTTTTAGTTTTTAGATTGTAATGTTACAACGTTAGAATGTAATGTGATTTTAACCCTTTTTTGCACATAATATAGCAGGGCCTACATGGTTACATTCACTATATTTGTTTTCATAGCCTTAAATATGAACATTGTTTTTAGGACAACATTGGGCTGGATGTGAAAAAAAATTAAAAAAAAATACAGATTTTTTACAGAAAATACAGAAGTAGAAAAACGTAGAAAATACTGCTATAAGTCCATCCAGTTTTTCACCATTCCACGATTGCTGAATTAAAGGCAAAATCAACAAAATGTCGGATTTTTTTCATAATTCGACATTTCACCGCAAAAAAAGGGAAAAGCAACCTAATGTTGATAATGTTAATCAAACAACAACTACAACAACAACAACAGGGGGGGGGGGACAAACAGTAGCCTACTTAAACTTAAACCACTGTTTGTATGTGTATCTTTGTGTTGTATTTATTTGTCTTGTTGTCATTTGTTTATTAGTTCTAATTTTATTTCTGACTGTTTAATTGATTACTTAATTACTTGCGAATTTTTTACGTATATTAAGCAATTGCTGAGGTTTACTTGTAAGATTTTGGTCATATTTCCCACTCTAAGTGATCATGTTATTAAAGTTAGATAAGATAGTGCACCACTGGACTAGCCTTTTTTAGTAAGATAAACAACATTTGTGCATTTAGTTTGTTCTATTGTCATGTATGACTATTGTGCATCTAACATTATACATAATACGTTAATTGTGGTATCCTCAAATTTCTGTAAATTACCACCACAAAATCAGTCATTTTGATTGCAGAAATCACAAAAAAATATCGCTAAATATCAGGGCTGATATACCGTATGCCACAATTTAAAAAAAAAAAAAACAGAGATATGATTTTTTGTCCATATCGCCCAACCCTATTCAGTAACGAGCGAGTTTGTTGACATGTTTATAGCAAGCGATCTGGTTTTCACATTGCACACATTTGAAGCGGACTTCTATTTCAATGCTTCTGAGGTATGCACATAGACCTATGACTTATGACCTAGCAATGCATGAGCCAAGCATTCGGGTCTTCATTTACGTACTGTGCTCTGACCTAAGAGATAAAACACCTGTTTCTCTCCAGCTGACATAACAGAACCGGCATTCCTCCATCCGCTCATCCGAGCCGCCGCTCGCATACTCTCTCCTGCGCAACTATGCACTCGAATTCTCACTATCTTTAGTCTCGTAATTCGTGTAAACAGGTGGAGGTACACGCGGACATGTTTACTACGCTCATAACGAGAATCTGGACACACACTAAGAACAAAAGAGAGCGCCGCTGTGGGTCAAAGGCAGTCACGCAGAGGAGAAGCTCAGGAATGCTCATTTTCCTTCAAATAGCTCCCATTCCCAGGGGCCCGAGCTGAGCTAAATAAAGTGTGAGGAAACGAGACTGGATGAATGCATGGAATGAAGGTTTATCACTGAGCGCAAGTTCTGTTTAGTTTAGTTCACTGAGACTCAACTCTGTTTCCTGTCAGTATATATGATCTGAACACACAGTCACACACACACACACACACGCGCACACGCGCGCACACACACACACACACACACACACACACACACACACACACACACACACACTGCCGTTCAAAAGTTTGGGACCGGTAAGATTTTTAATGTTTGAACGGCAGTATATAATGTTGCAAAAGCTTTTTTTGCTGTTCTTTTCCACTTTCTGTTTATCAAAGAATTCAGAAAAAAAAATGTATACAACTGTTTCCAAAATTCATAATTATCAGAAATGTTTCTTGAGCATCAAATCATCATATGTGACCTGATCCAGTAAAAATGAGTCTCACAGTAACCCAAATTTCAAAATTGAGATTTTGGTATTAATGGAAAGAGGAGACCATAACCTTTCAAATTATATCCTAATCAAAGTCATACCTTGAACGGTTGTAAAGATATACACATTTGAATTATGGTCGTCTGCCCTCTTTTTCCAATTGAAAACCTGAGTAAATTGCTTTTAAAGTTTTTTGCCCGTTTTTTGTTGATATCTTTCAAAATCCATTGCATTTAAAGCGATAAACTATTTATTTTACAGCTTAATTTGACCAATAAATGCTATTAAACCAGGCTGAAGCTCAAATTATTTTAAAAGTTTTTATTTGAATAAATCATTTAAAAGGCACTTTTAACAGAGGTGCTACATTTTTGCTTGAGAGAGAGGATGTGTGTGTGTTTATATAGAAGTAATGCATTAAAAAATGCGATGTTAAAAGTGTGTTTTAACGTGAATACGTCTAAGAGTGCATATGTGTAAAAAGAGAATCGCACTGGTGACAACTTTTTAGTAAATAAAAGTTGATGATAACTCCTGGATTTGAAATACAAATAGTGAGTAAATGTGTTAGTGGTACAGCCGCGGATCAGTTGCGCACTGCAAACGCACGCAGATTATGTGTAAGCACTATAGCGCACCGCACACGCACCGCACACAGAGTATGCACACTCTTGCTGACCAGCAGCAGAGCTTAGGTTAGAAGCCTCCAGTGAGTTCAACGCTTTGGCGACTTTGCTCTCTTTTGACAGCGACATTTCTCAAATTAATATTTAATCTTTCTGAGGAGATCTGCTAGCTTGTTTACACAGAGCGCTGTGAATCTGACAGGAGGATGGCTAAAAATTATCAGCGTTTGTGTACATTTCTAAGCTTTTTGATTGGTTGTATACAACGTGCAACACCGTATTTGGGGAGCAGAGACAGTGACGTTTCAGGGGATCCCCGGGAAATGCTCAGAGGTGACGAGAGGAGTTATTATAAAAGCTCCGAAAAGCAGTATTCATGTCCAGCGAATTTAGTAAAACTTTGTAAACTTTAATAGTCATTTAAATACATTTACTCAATTATATGGACTATGAAACTTTGGGAGATTCTTTTTGAATGTCTTTTGAATGAAATTAGCAAAAAATTAAAAAAAATCGAACATTTCCTTGTTTTTCCACATAATCGGCCCATATCTTAAAATGGAATGTTGCGACTTCCGAATCATTTTGCACATATTAGAGTGATTTCTGAAGGATCATGAGTAATGATGCTGAAAATACAGCTTTGATCACTGGAATAAATTACATTTTACAATATATTAAAATAGAAAACAGTTATTTTAAATTGTAATAATATTTCACAATATTACTGGGTTTTTTTGTATTTCTAAATCAAATAAATTCAGCCTTGGTGAGCAGATGACACTTCTTTTAAAAACATTAAAATCTACCGATCCCATACACGACATACACTGAGGATATACCCTGCACGAGTGTGTGTGTGAGATACTCACTGCACGCGCTGCAGGTGAAGCAGCCGTCGTGATACAGGCTTCCCATCGCCTGGCACGCCTGACCGGCTCCATACACAGCCTGGCTGCACTTCACACAACTGCCTGCAAAACAGCAAGAAACACACACACTTTCAATTTCACTCTATATTCCATGTCATCAATGTAAATTAACAACACATAAGAAGAACTCAGTATAGAGAAACAGGAGGAGCAACGCTGTCTTGTGACGCTAAGCTCAATAATGTTTCTTCTGAATGTTAGTTCGTGGCAGACAGAGCCAGATATACACCGGTTGCTCCACGCAAACCCTCTTTTGGCATTAAAAAACGACTGTCAGGATTTACTAAAGACACGCAGACAGTGAAAAATAAGCCTGAAAAGGATGGACAGGGTTAGTTTTGCGGCATATTGCTATGCATTTGTTGGAGTTTCCCTTTCAGACGCAAAATTTATGGGAGGAGAGAATTCAAATAAACCATGAAGGTTTCCGCTCGTCAATGTACTGGTATTTGCGCCATTATTTACCGCCAAAAGTGTTAAACCAGATGCTAGTTTGATCTGCTCTTGGTAGATTGTGTTGGTCATTATGGAAATGATCCGACTGAGTCTGTGCTCTTTAATATGTGCGTCTAATGTTTGATCATGCGCTGAAGTTTACACTCCCATCAGCGTTTTTTTGCTAATTTGCCCTGTTTAGTAAATCTTCGACCCTAGCAGGTTTAGGCCTAAAACATCGACGGGCGCCTCAGACACGGGTCGATCTGATATTAGTAGCCTTGGGTCATTTTAAATAAAAGTGCTTTTACCAAATAGACCCACATAATTTGAAAATATGCCAACTTCCCATTATTTACAACAAAAACATAACAAATCATGATAATGCCTCAAGACCCGAGGCATTCGAGAGAAGGAGTGTAGGGATTTGCTTAGCAATATTAGCAATAATGTACATTTCCTTGTCATTTGAGGTGCAACATAAAGCTTGTGCACTGAGTACTATTGCCAGATATTGATCACAGAAAACCCTTCTGAATGCAGTTGAGGCCAAACTAATCAACTCAATTGAATTAACAAAAATTAAGGTCACACTTTAGGGTCGGATTCACTATTAACTAAATATTAAAGGTGGGCTATGTGATTTCCAAAACGCAGATTTTGAAAATACACAACTGGACTTACTGTCCAATGATTCTAGGTGGTCTTGGAAATGATTGGCTGTTTTTCCAGTCCTGCCCGTTCCACTGATGATTAAATTGATTAATTTTCATTTCAGTGTTTCTAACTCAGTGGCTGTAAGTGGGTTATGAATAGGATTTCAAGTGATTTTGAAAAAATTTACAAAAAAGAGAATCACATACCCCACCTTAACTACGCATTTTTCCTCAATAAACTCCTAATTACTGCTTATTAATGGTCATGCAAAATAAGGCATTATTATGTGCTTTATAAGTACTAATAAACACCCAATATCCTAGTAATGTGTATGCTAAAAAGCAACTAGTTAATAGTGAGAATTGTACCCTAAACTAAAGTGTTACCAAAATTAAACCACGACTTTTATATTTTCGTGTTTTCCTCAAACTAAACAATTTGCGATAATCCACGGAAAACATATTCTCCCAACATTTTTGATATACATTAGTGGGCAAAAGTGATGTCCGAAGAGGAAATTGTTTTTAATGAACCTACAAGCTCGATTAAACCATCAAAATGTAAGTAAAATAAATATTTTAAATATGAGGGAAGACCAGAAGACTTTATTTGGCAAAAAAACCCAAAAAAACTACAGCTACAGGTTTGATTATACTATGCAAAAAAATGCATAGAAAAACAAAAAGCTGCCAAGAAAAAGCACCATTGACTACAACATAATTCATTATTAATATGTGTTGGTTCTCTCTTGCTTCTGCATGCGTTTATAATTTCTCTGTATGAAAGCCTGGACAAACATTAGCTATGTTTCATTGCGTTATTATTACAAATAAAACAATCGACTCCAAGCACAACTACACAATATGCTTACACAATCTTTTTCAATAACATTTGAATAAATGGTGAGGATCAGGGTGAAGATCAAGATTTTCCGAGACCGGAAACTCATTTTAAGCATTTAAGCTTTTAGATCAAAAGGTTCATGAGAAAGATCATGAGAAACTGTGTGTCCAAATGAAATTATAGTTTAGCTGCAATAATTACATTTATTTTTCACTATTAAACTATTTGAGAGGTCAGTAACTGGCTTTGCAACTAGGTTCGTTCATTTTATTTTTACTTTTGTGTAATTCCACATTTATTTGGCTTTTGCATTCATTACTGTACAACACTAATGACAAACAGCCATATTGTGGACAGGGATTTCCCTTTTGCTAAGTCCTGTTTCCGGCCACAGACCCCCCTTTTTAAAGCATGATAAAAACTTATATACATTGTGCACTGAAGATTAGTAGTAGTACTAGTGCAAAATTGTATCATTATGCAATGCCAAGTCAAGTCACTTATATATATAGTGCTTTTACAATACAGATTGTTTCAAACAACAATTTTTTTGTTGTAGAAAAGTTTTTAAAGGATTAGTTCACTTTAAAAAAAAACTTTTGCTGATAATTTACTCCCCCCATGTCATCAAAGATGTCCATGTCTTTCTTTCTTCAGTCAAAAAGAAATTAATCAAAAAGAAATTTTTGATGAAAACATTCCAGGATTTTTCTCCATATAATGGACTTCAACAGGACCCAAACGGTTCAAGGTCCAAATGACAGTTTCAGTGCAGCTTCAACGGGCTTTAAACGACACCAGACGATGAATAAGGGTCTTATCTAGACAAACCATCGGCATTTCACAAATAAATAAAAAAGTTTAAGTTTTATAAGCACAAATGCTCGCCTTGCTCTGTTCTGTGATGCGCGTTCGTGACTCACGTAATACGCAATTACGTTGAAAAGGTCACGCTTGACGTACGCGGAAGTACCGAGTCAGTGTTTATAAATGTGAGGAAGGAGGACCATATACACATATTCAAATGTCTTTGTGTCAGTTTATCGTTTAAAATGCCCATTTCGTGTGCGTATCCTGGGTGTTTTAATATTAAAAAGGCTAAAAGAACATTTTCGTCAGGACAGAAGCGTGACCTTTTCAACGTAATTGCGTATTACGTGAGTCACGAACGCGCATCACAGAACAGAGCAAGGCCAGCATTTGTGCTTATAAAACTTAAACTTTTTTATTTATTTTTGAAATGACCGATCGTTAATCCTGTAATGTTTTCATCAAAAACCTTAATTTATTTTCGACTGAAGAAAGAAAGAAAGACATGGACATCTTGGATGACATGGGGGTGAGTAAATTATTAGCAAAAGTTTTTTTTTAAAAGTGAACTAATCCTTTAATTTAGTTCATTTATTTATATATATATAGCTGCTCTGGAGAAAACTGTGATGTTACCGTCCAGCTCAGTTCAGTTCTCATATAATGGTGTCAATGCAGGCAGAATAATAATATTGTCGAATATTAAATTGCATGTCCCCAACTAAGCAAGCCACTGTGAATAATGCACTTAAAAGAAATACCACACAAAGCACTGTGTAACAATATACTTCACATTAGCACACACACACACACACACACACACACACACACACATCAGATGGTAAAGTGAGAGCTAATTAGTAAACAACCAGACCCCTATGACCTTCAGAGAACATTACATTAAGATGAGCTTAAGATAGCAGTTCAGCTCAAGTGAAATCACAAGACTGCAGTCGGGAAGGTGAGCTGAGAGCACAACCGGGTCTTTGTCCATGTCTGTGTGTTCAGGCTGGTCTACGTGGCATGAGCTGGGAGAGCATTTAAGCAAGCATGAGCTGAGATAACAGCGTTAA
Source organism: Semotilus atromaculatus (assembly GCA_031834385.1). Lineage (NCBI taxonomy): Eukaryota > Metazoa > Chordata > Actinopteri > Cypriniformes > Leuciscidae > Semotilus > Semotilus atromaculatus. The sequence goes on from JAULUF010000041.1 coordinate 200,549, forward strand.
ACAGACAGAGGTCTCCTCTAAGAGGGAGGGCCAGCGCTGGAAACACACAAAAGAGCCTCTGTTTCATCTGGTATTCAGCAAACATCATGCTAACAAGATCTGCCCACTCAGCTAAACCTGGTCCGAACGCAACAAGCTCAGCCAGACTTTCTGCACTGACACAATCAGAGCCACATCTGCTTACAACAAGACTTTTCATTGAAAGAAGCAATTGAAGTAATTCATTTAAACCGAATCTGGATTCGGTTGGAGAATTTTACATTGACGTTAGCTGACATGCGTCAATGACATAAATATGCTGATTTGTGTGTAATGCGTCGTATTGTGTTCATCCCCAAAGATTCGTTAATTCTTTCCTATATGTCACGTTGTTTATGCAATATGAAACTAAATGGCAATTGTGTAGATCAAGTCAATGTGAGGAAACATTTTGAAAATAAATAATACAAGTGCATTTCGGACTACAATTGGCACTATGTATGAAGTAAATCATATTCAATGCCGTTCACGGTAATATATTGGCCAACAGATTTCCATGAGCACCAGTGGCATTTGTTTACAGCACAACATCTACAAATAAAAGACTAAATCTGTTTTTGTTATTCACCAGCCCACATGTGCTTATTAATACATTCATGTAAGTATAGCCAGGCTCCTAAATTTACACGTGCCAAATGCCACATGCAAATAAAAATGAGCTTTGGCAAGTATAAAACAGAGTATCTTGCCAGTTGTGCCGTACTGTACTAACAGACACATGATAAAATAATAAACTGAAGGAACAGAAACATAATGATTAGGGCTGTCACTTTACATTGCACAATCGATCGGACCAACCAACACAAGTTTCGAAAACGAAAATAGGGAATCGATTTTAACGTCCTTTTTTCTTTTCTTTCTTTTTTTTAAATCAAAAATGTGTTTTAGGTGGACAGATCAATACAGTACACAGAACATGTAAGTTAGGATATTGGAAAATAACAACGTCTTTTCTGTTAACCAAATGCTTTTTAATATTCGCAATACTTCAATGCAAGTGAACAAGCGCGCCGTTATTTGTTGCTCAGTGACGTGTGTGTTCAAGCAAGCCAGAAATGCACAGGTTCTGCGCAATACGCTGTATTTAATATATCAAGATGACTCACGAGTTGCACTCCTGTTTGTCATTCTGCACGAAAGTTCACGCCAATAAATCATCAGAAATATTTCTGACTTGTGCGCATCTCAAGCGCCCTCTTAACGCTCGTTCTAATAATGCCTGTTAGTTGTCCGTGGATTTGCCTATATTTAGTGTTGAAAATGGAAACGTCTTTAGACATGGAATATCGATTTTACAATCGATTCAATCAACACTTATGGATTTTTTCACAAAAGTGACAGCCCTAATAATGATAAACACATAGCCTAATAAACTGAACTGGCTCATGCGGTCAGTCACATGATTGTCAGTTTAATTTAATAATAGGAAAATAATTTCCTGTTTATTATTTGATTCAATTTGATTTAATTGAAACGGGGAAAATTGACACACTATGGTTTAAATAATTATCTGTCAAGTAGTAAAATTATGCATTGTGCAACCCCCAACTTAGATACAGTAAATGTATATAATAAATATATACACTCACCGGCCACTTTATTAGGTACACCTGTCCAACTGCTCCTTAACACTTAATTTCTAAGCAGCCAATCACATGGCGGCAACTCAGTGCATTTAGGCATGTAGACATGGTCAAGACAATCTCCTGCAGTTCAAACCGAGCATCAGTATGGGGAAGAAAGGTGATTTGAGTGACTTTGAACGTGGCATGATTGTTGGTGCCAGAAGGGCTGGTCTGAGTATTTCAGAAACTGCTAATCTACTGGGATTTTCACGCACAACCATCTCTAGGGTTTACAGAGAATGGTCCGAAAAAGAAAAAACATCCAGTGAGCGGCAGTTCTGTGGGCGGAAATGCCTTGTTGATGCCAGAGGTCAGAGGAGAATGGCCAGACTGGTTCGAGCTGATAGAAGGGCAACAGTGACTCAAATAACCACCCGTTACAACCAAGGTGGGCAGAAGAGCATCTCTGAACGCACAGTACGTCGAACTTTGAGGCAGATGGGCTACAGCAGCAGAAGACCACACCGGGTGCCACTCCTTTCAGCTAAGAACAGGAAACTGAGGCTACAATTTGCACAAGCTCATCGAAATTGGACAATAGAAGATTGGAAAAACGTTGCCTGGTCTGATGAGTCTCGATTTCTGCTGCGACATTCGGATGGTAGGGTCAGAATTTGGCATCTACAACATGAAAGCATGGATCCATCCTGCCTTGTATCAACGGTTCAGGTGGTGGTGTCATGGTGTGGGGAATATTTTCTTGGCACTCTTTGGGCCCCTTGGTACCAATTGAGCATCGTTGCAACGCCACAGCCTACCTGAGTATTGTTGCTGACCATGTCCATCCCTTTATGACCACAATGTACCCAACTTCTGATGGCTACTTTCAGCAGGATAATGCGCCATGTCATAAAGCTGGAATCATCTCAGACTGGTTTCTTGAACATGACAATGAGTTCGCTGTACTCAAATGGCCTCCACAGTCACCAGATCTCAATCCAATAGAGCATCTTTGGGATGTGGTGGAACGGGAGATTCGCATCATGGATGTGCAGCCGACAAATCTGCGGCAACTGTGTGATGCCATCATGTCAATATGGACCAAACTCCCTGAGGAATGCTTCCAGCACCTTGTTGAATCTATGCCACGAAGAATTGAGGCAGTTCTGAAGGCAAAAGGGGGTCCAACCCGTTACTAGCATGGGGTACCTAATAAAGTGGCCGGTGAGTGTATATATATATATATATATATATATATATATATATTTTTTTAAATATTGCAATAATGGCCCATTCCAAAACTTTATGTGATTTTGCTTTATGTGATTATGTGAACTCCTGCTCACTTTAGTGCAGTGGTGACATAATATTATTCTTTCTAAACAGTTTCCAGCATTTCAGTCAAATAGTGTCCATATTTAAAATGCGTACACATTACTGCGAAATGCAACAATTACCGTACAGTTCTTGGCTGTGGTCAAAAAATATTTACAAAACCAACTTTTGGATTGATCCCTTCTTGTAGAATTAGACATGTTGATTCGGGCAATTAAATGACCACATAAACTTGGTGTTTTTTAAAATAAAACATTGGGTAATTCGGCAGGGAATTTTTACATCGGTGGTGGGAGAAAAAAAATAGACACTCAATTTGTCTGGCAATAAAATTGACCATTTTAAATTTAGAGCTGCACCATTCTGGATGAATTGAAAATCAGGATTTTTTTTGGTTGTTTTAAATAAAAATTGTTAAAAATTACCTTGTAATTTACTAGAGGTTCTGACATTGCTGCTGTCTATTTACAATGTTGAATTAAATTGAGTGTTTTTTATAAACGATTTGAATGAATGATTCAATGACTCACTCATGAATACTTCACTTGTTTCATTATTACTGGATGAATCAGCGTTTTTAAGTTAAACTTGAATGAATGATTCAATGACTTATACATACTTCACTTGTTTTATTGCTGGATGAATCAGCATTTTTAAAGGTGCTCTTGGTAACTTTTTTAACTTAATAAAACTGTCTAGAAATCATTTGGATGGTTAAACAACCTGTTCTGATGAAATTGGTGACTTCCCCCGCTCCCCCCAGCGTTCACAGGCGGAAAACCAGCCTTGCAACATTGGGACTACCGTCCCGGCAAGATGAAAATTTGAAGTCTCGTGAGAAGCGAGACGAGAGCGAGAACGAGCGAGAAACACAAACTGCTTTACGACAATTCGATATAAACACACACGCCCCCCTCAATACTAGCTAGAATTATTACAAGCGACGATGGATAATGAGCCACCGCAAAGACAGAAGAGACGTTTATCGGCGGAGGAGGGGAGAGAGGAAAAAACTTTGGACCTGCGAGGGACAACACTAGAATCAACATTGGTCATGCGTTCACTGAGTGGCGAGAGCTTATAGAAGAACATGAAGAATCCAAAACAGATGCTGGCCTTGCGTTTCTGCTAATGCAATTGTAAGTACATATTTGTTTTCTTTATTCCTTATTCTTGTTAGTGTAAATGTGTTCAATCCATGACCGTCTGTGGCGAGCCAACGTGTTTGTTTTGATTACGGTAGATTGCTATATCTTTTGTATTGGGTAAAAATCTAATTTATTACGCTAACATTTGATGTTGTAGTCAAGGAAAATTGTGCGTACATTTTTTATAGTTAGGTCAACTCCTCTATGATCTACAATTGTTCAATAATAACAGGTTAAACACAGTCATTGTAACCTAGAAGTTATTTATTCTACTTTATAAAATAATGCAACTGGAACATTGTCTGCACGATTAACATTATAAACTATAATATTGACGAGCTACCTACCACACAAACATTGAATTGAATTAGCATATCCATTGTAAAACAGTAGCAAATAGGCTACTATAAAGACGCTGACTTGTAAACGTGGGCTACGCGATCTTTTGGGGTTTGAAAAAAATAATAATAATGTACCTGGGATGAAGACATTTCACACGCAACACTGGTAGTCTGGCCAAGACGTGAGGACGCATTCTGCAGAGTTCGGGGTATCGCTTGTCAACAAATGCACGCGTGTATGGGTGTAACCATGACAGATTTTACGACAGTAGAAGACAATACTGTTTCCCAACTGTAGGGGGACCCAGAGCAACATTTCAAAAGTTACCAAATGCTGCTTTAATAGCCTGGGAAAACCCAGACAACTTCCGGCAAATTTAGATTTGCTCTGAAAGTTAGTCTGGCAAAGAGCTCATTCAAGCCCATTTCCAGTCCGCCGAAATCGCGGCACCAATCAGAAACGTTGGGGCGGCTTTACACGATGACGACAGCGCTGGGATTTTGAAGCCTACATTACAAAGATGGATGCCGCCGTCGAACATCACTCGTTCGAATCAGCTATCGCGTCTGTTTTAAGCGATTTAAAAATTTCCTTTTCGTTATAACCCGAGCAAAAAACAACACTCAAAGCCTTCATGTCTAAAAAATATGTTATCGCTGTCTTACCGACTGGATTCGGCAAAAGTCTGATATACCAGTGCGGCGAGCAGGACGATCGAGGCGTGAGTGAGGCCGGTCTCGATCTCTCACGGAGGAGCGGAGGCATAAAAGGAGGAGCGACGACGGTGAAGATCGAGAGAGGACAGGCCTGAATTTTATGTGATGTTTTGTTTTATTATGTGTGGCGGCAGTCGACCGTGAGGGACTTTGTATTTGTTTTATTTTGTCATTAAAATGTGTGAATGTTCGCCGGTTTCCGCCTCCTCCTTCCCATAACAACGAGCCCCGTTGGTCAATACTAAACGAATGGGTGGGTCTTAGCCATACCATAGACTGTCTTAGCGAGAACCCACTGCATGCGTCATCTCCTTCATCGCTCTGATTGGTTTAAGGTCTATCCAATTGCGCCAAGAGGCATTTGAGGGGCGTCCGTTAGTAACGCCCCTTTGGAAATGATTTGTCTATAGAGCTTTGCCAGACCCTAACTCAGTTTAAACTGAGAAGGGTCTGGTTTTAACCAGGCTACGTTTTTAAACAAATCTTGAATGAATGATTCAATGAATCACTCATAAATACTTTACTTGTTTCATTTTTACAAGAAGAATCAGCGTCTTTAAACGAATCTTAAATGAATGATTCAATAATACACTCATAAATATTTCCCTTGTTTCATTACTAGATGAATCATTGTTTTTAAACGAATCTTGAATTAATGATTCAATGACATACATTTTAAGTCTCTTGTCAAGTGGTGTAACAATGTAATGATTTGAAGCGCCAAATTACTTTAAAATGATTTGCTCTATTTCAAGCGCTTGCGTAGACATCAGTGTTTATATCTGAACTATAGGCTAAACTTTTATCCCAGTTCTTCTCTCATAATATGAATATATGTCACACAGAAAATGTTTTACTGTGTGGTTGAAAAAAAATGTTTGTGAAGCCGTTTCATACCTAAACATGAACACTGCTCTCTCTGGATCAGCGGCAGCGCCAACGCAGATCTGAATGAATGATTTTATAAAGGTTTAACAGACGGAGCCAAATCATTGTCATTTAGGAATGAGATCATGTGGATGTTTAAATCGAGATTGCGATCTTTTAACGATTAAATGTTCAGCTCTACTGTAAATGTTGAAATGATCTTACATCCCCATGAGAAACAATTACCGCATGAATAGGGCTTAAAAAAAATGATAGCAGGCACATTTTCCACCATTGAGAGGTTTCTGGACCGAGATAGAGTCATTCAGGAGAGCAGGACATGAACTCAAGAGCTATGGGACAGGAAGCCAAGAATCCTAGACAACAATTAAGATAAAGCCATCTAGTCGACAGGAAGATTAAGAAATCCTTCATCAAAAGAGCACAGGGCACAAAGCATGAATGTGTGTCTGTCTGCTGCTGGTGTGTATATGTGCACAAGCCCCCCCCTCCCCCCTCCTCTCATGACATGATGAGACTCTCATCTCATCCAGTGTCTCTTCCCAAACTAAACCGAGCGGCAAGGAGAGGCCAAGCGTAACCCAGACGGGGGGGGGGGGGGGGGGGGGGGGGGACGCCAACCATTTGTGTGTCAACAGAGGCGAAACCACCAGTAGACTTCACTACAGTCTTGTAATTTATTAACATCTCTTTGTCCTTGTTTAGCTACTCGGTAAAATCCAGACATTCCTCACAGATCCCTGCGGTGTAGCAGCTGTCAGACTGAGACTGTAAACACCAGCATGGATTATTATGCCAACTCAGCATCCAGAACACATCAACAGGACACAGGTGTACGCAGAAACACTTTTTTGGATGTAAAGTCAAGTCAAGTCATCTTCATTTATATAGCGCTTTTAACAATGGATTGTTTCAAAGCAGCTTTACAGAGATATGCTTTACGTAGCATCACGGCGGATTCGCTATTCGCAGGATTTTCAAGCAGAAAAACTGAACGCGTCTCCAGAACGTTGGTCAATGGCTCAGTCTATTTCAGTTCCTCAAAAAATAGCAACGCTCCAACAATGCGCCTGAACACACCTCGTTTTCAGACCAGCAGCCCATGGGCACAAATGCATTTGATAATTAAACAACATGGCAGGACATGAAAATGAAAACTGTCAGGATGAAACTAGCAAAAAACACTTGTGTCCGCCTGTTTGCGTATTATAGGGCCCCAAGTTTTATTGTGAATCATCTCTAATCAAATCGTTCTGAATTCGCAAAAATCATTCATAAATCGAATCGATTCTCTGTCTACCCAAAGATTCACAGTCCTAATATTATAGGTACTTGCCATTGAACAGTGTATACATAGTTCCTACATGACGTCACAACATACGGGCATTTGCTGAGCCGGCGTCATTTCTGTGGGCATGCTGTGAGCAGAACATTAGAAGAAGAAGCTGAAACGAGTTAATTTCGTGATAAAAAGCGAAAACGGTCATCTCCTGCTGGGTCAATGGATGTTCAAATCGTGCCGGAGGTTCAGTTAAATTTGGATTTTACAGTATACCCGTCATTAGACTTCATGAATGTGAGTTTTTGTCAGAACAAAACGACTTCTATAACAAATATAAGTTAACACTTTGCAGTTTGAATAATGTCCTGTATGACGAGGTATTAAAAACATACAAAAACAACATTCCACTGTTCGATCGCGCCCGCGCCTCTCTCTCTCTTACTCACACACACACACACACACACATTCCAGCATTGCAATCTGGCTTTTAAAGGGAATGGAAGATGAGACCAAAATTCTGTTTCACAGTATACTAATTTTATTTCACGGTAACGATATATTTCACGATGTATACGTGTAGTTATTCTCGAAAAATCGTCATAAAGGGCTTTGTATAATAAATAAAGCCAAAGTGAACAAAACACACCCAACAACTTTTAAAAGAACTGCCCCCAACTGACTGATATTAAATATAACTCGTAGGTGCACTTAAACTTTAAATAAAGTTGCTGAATAATTTTTCAATCTCGTGTTATTGCTTTATTGCTCATGTTATTGTGACTGCTGTGCCTTTCCCCCCGAAAATATCACGTTAACAACAACCCTTTAGAAAGCGTAATTCCTTTGTGGATCTCCTTGATCTGCTTTCTCCATGTTTCTTGGACAAATCTCAGTGTTACGCACGTGAGATTTTCTACCACGGTAACGATATATACCGTCATACCGCCCAGCCCTAGGTTACACCATTTCCTTTTTCTTCAGAAAATATAAAAATCTAGTTTTAAAAACCATTGTCCAAACAACACATTTATGGCCTGAATGATATTTGACATTTTCAAGGTTTGAGAGCTCTTAAAGAGAAAACAATAAAAGCAATGCACTTTAATCACCCACTCCTCAGTTTTAAAAATCCTTGATTTGTTCAGTTCATGCAAGGCCAAATGCAGCATTTGTGACACAATATATTTCCTGGTGTGAATCAGAGAGCGAGTGACAGTTTTGAGCCAGAGTAAAGTACAAAGGTCAGGAGGATGTGAGCGCCACGGTATGTGTTTAATAGTTAAATTTAAACCAGCTATTTCCCAGTGATCACATTATACACCACGGATAAACAGCGAATGTCCAGATACATGCTTAAAGGAAATGTGTCTATGCAGGCTTAAGCACAAGAATGATCATGTTTGTGATTATATTGTATATCTGTATCTTTTCTGCAATCACAGTAACAGATACTAAAGATACTTCCCACAGTATGAGGGCTTTGTGCTTTTCCAGCAGGAAATTCCTACAGCAAAGACATTTACAAGTGCAGCTTGGGAACTGATACATCAATGCACTATATCTATATGACAGTAAAACCTGTCAGTTACAGAAGGAACTGATTTATCCATCTACTATGTAAGACATGATCAATGAATATCAAGACAAGGAAACAAGTTAAAGCAGCATTATGTAACTTTTGAACTTTTGCTCTCGGGGTCCCCCTACAGTTCGGAAACAGTATTGTCTTCTACTACTGTCGTGAAATCTGTCACGGTTACACCAGTGAATACACGCGTGCATTTGTTGACAAGCCGATACCCCCGAACTCAAGGAGTTCTCAGACTGAGAGGAGTTGGGCAGACTGCCAGCGTTGCGTGTGAAATGTCTTCATCCCAGGTACATTGGCATATATTTCAGTGTGTCATATGAATATAGTTTCATGGGCTTTATTTTTTTCAAAAGCCAAAAGATCACGTAGCTCACATTTACAAGCCAGCGTCTTTATAGTAGCCTATTATTGGCTACTGTTTTACATAATGGAAATGCTAATTCAATTCAATGTTTGTGTGGTAGGTAATAGCTATATTCAATATTAGAATATCAAGCTACCATAGATGAATCTGAAAAATCGATTTGCATTATAGCCTGAGGCAAGACACTTTCTCACCAGAAAAATAAATAAACAAATGACTATCAGCCTGCAGACATTAGGATAGTTACCCTGAATGATTATTTTGTCCGTCTAATCATGCATTATTTACTTGCAAGAATGTAATGTAGCCCCTACCAAACTTGTACACGCCGTTTAGACATAGGCTACTGATTTATTTATTTGTCACTCTCCCTTTTTCTCTTTCTACTGTCCTCCGACAAAACCTTTGGCTTCTTGGTTTTACTTGCTGCTTCGGCCATGACAACAACAGACAGAGGTAAAAAAAATAATAATAATAAAAAAAAAACGCTCGTTGGGCTCTCACGTCAGAATTTGAGGAAGTGAGGTATGCCATAAAGCAGTCGAATTTTGTAGTTCTTTTTGTGGTCGGGTTCCTACCCGCACCCCGAAGTTACAAAGTGCCAGTAAAAGCGATACAGACACAGTCAGTCTATGGCAGACCTGTCATTCAACCTATTGTAAGTCGATGTACCATCACAAGGGTTTTGGAAAAATATTATAAAGGTTGAAAAAGCTACATAGTGCTGCTTTAAAACTGCCATTCCTCAATGCACCATCAGAAACTACTGTCAAAAACTGGAACAGACGCACATCAGATGTCAACATTTGCCACCAGTTAGCCAGTATAGCCAAAATACTGAACTAGTTTAGGAACATATGCTCATTAATAAGGTCCATAGAGATTCTGCTTCCTCTTGTGTGTCCTGTGTCATGTGGCGAGTCGCACTCAAAGACCACCCATGTTTTCTTTACGTATTTTAGAAGTCTGCTTAGGCGCCAAGCCGCCAAAGAGTTATAGTTTTTATGGACCTCACTCAGGTTATAGATGGCATATTTAATTTGATGCAGATGAAAATGAGGCTACGAGAACATGAAAATTAACCATGACCTCAAGCCATAAAGACATTGGTCCTCATTCATGAAACACGAGCAGAACGAATTTTTGTGTAAATCATTCGTAAAACCGTTTTGACGTAAATTTTCGGATACATTAAAGTTTTTTAAATGTTAGTTGCTACGAAATTTACACGCGTTAAGTGGTACGTAACATTAAAAACTTTTTTAAAATCCTTTTAGGCAAACTGACGGCACTGAATTCTGATAATGTACCATATTAATATTTCATGAGTTTGCCAAGTTAACTCTTTCCCCGACATTGACCGAATTTTCTGGCTTTCTGTGTTTTCACTGTTATACGGTAGGGGGCGCTGTCACACATCTTCTGAAAGATTACTGAATCTCCTGATCGAAACACAGAGAAGAAGAAGCGGAAACAAGCGATATCATATGCAAGCAGATACATGTAAAATGATGCAATCACCAACATTAAACAGCAAATAAAAACTGCCTAAGTGCTAAATGAAACGTCGACCCGATCTAATCCATCTGTGTTTTGATCTTCGTTCTGAATCAGATCTGGATGTACTCATATACTCCAAGTATATATTTACCAAGCAGCAACCTTACGGTCTCTAAAATATATATATAAATATATATATTTTATAACTCATCCGTTTAAATTGTATTAAGCCTTAAAGTTCTGTGTTACTATCCAAAATAAAGTCTGTGTTTACATAATGTGTGTGTAGTGCTAGTGTGTATAATTATTTTCTTTATATAAATACACACACATGCATGACATTTAAGAAAAAAAGTGTTATTAATATATAAAATATTTATATATAGCCTAATATAAATTAAAATATATATACAGTATACACATAAAAATATGTGTGTATTTATATATACAAAATAATTATACACACACTACACACATATATTACGTAAACACAAACTTGTATTTTGGACGCGATTAATCGTTGCCCATCCCTATTTTTGGTTTACCCTGCAAGAGACATTTGGCAGATCTTTTGCAGAGGCAAATGTGAATGAATATAGATGTGTTTTTCAGGCCCATGGGGAGAACAAGAGTGGCAATGTTTAGGGTGGCTTCATACTCAGCGGGCACTGTGCGATTTTTCAAGGAAAACATACTCCTACAGATCAGAGCCTAACTCAATAAAAAAGAAACAGCAAAGCTTGCCTTGATGAAATAAAACAAATGAACACCAGATGAGAAAGAATGCAAGTCCCAGGAATAGCTTCTGGAAAGGAAAAAGCCTGGAAAGGCAGGGATCTACATGGCTCTTTCACACACTCACACACAATTGACTGACTGTATGGTGCACATTGTAGCAACCACACACACACACACACACACACATATGGAGGGAAGGTCAAGTGGAAACAGGCAGAGGGTTTTTCAATCAACACTGCTAAATACAATTGCAGATGTGAGAAAGATAAATAGAAGAACACACTGGCAGTGATCACGTTGTGCTTACCAAAGTACTCAGCCTTTGGCTGGACGTCCATCTCCTTTTCCAGGCGCTCAGTTAAAGCTTCTAACTTTATTTCAGCCACAGATGGACCCTGATCCGCCTGCACGTGGAGGGTCTGGCACGGCAGTTTGAGTGTTCGGGAGGGGCTGGAAGACTCATCATTGGGAGACTCAACTCCTGATGTGGGAGCAGGGATTGTCGGGATGCTGGGCGCAGTGTTTTGGGGTTGGGGTGGCTCACATTGCTTCCCTCCATGGGACATTGGAAGTGGGGTCACTTGGGTAAGCGAGGGGGTGCCAATGTTATGACCTGCCCCGTTTAGGCATGTTGGTCCACTGGATGACCACTGGGGAGTTATGGGTTGACTAGCGCTGGCTTGATGATATGAATCCCTGTATGTTCCTGTGGGCGATTTCCCTAATGTGTCAAAGGTTTGAGGAAAGCCTTGGGACACTGGAGAATGATTCGGACCAGCTTCATGAGAGCTAGAAGTGTTGGAGAAAGGAGATAATGGCGTCTGAGACAGGTGACCGCTTTTTGACGCCCATGTGCCAGGAGGACTGGTTGATGGTGATGCCCGGGATGGCACTGGTATCGGGTTAACAGCATTTCCAGTCTCCTTACTGTCATAACCCCTGATAATGGATCCATCATGAAAGCCGGCTGAATGATGTTTTTGTCCTTCATAAGATATGTATGGAGTCACATTGGCAGTGCCAACCATTGGTCCAGAGATAATGGGTGGTTTGGCTGCTGCTTCACCAGCTTGTCTATAACTATTGATGGGTGGCCTGTCTTTGGTGTAAAATGTGTTATCTGACACTTTCGGATGACTTCCATTGATCCTTGCTGCTGGCAAGCTTTCGTTTCTTGATATCTCCTCTTGCTGCTTTTGCATGTGTATTCTACTCATTTTTGAGGCAAAGACTTTCCTGGTTTCTTCAAAATCCGGGTTGTTTCCTGCATCTCTCCTCACGCGAAATAAGCCGTCCTTCGATGCTTCATACATATTCAAGTCCTCGATGAATTTACTCGCCTCGAGTCCCAAATCGTCGTATTTATCCATGTTTGAAACTGGAAACACACTCATAAAGTAAGTTTTAACACAACTTCTGTCCGTTGAGGAGTTTGTCAAACCATTGGAGATGGAAAACTGATGGGGAACAGCTGTTAAAAGTCATTTACCTGTAAAAAAAAAAAAAATAAATAAAAAAATAAAACTCAAACTGCAAAAACCACGTGAAGAGTTTGTTTACACACAGATTAAATCCACTAAAATAGCCGACGGGCAAAAATTACTCTGCTAAGCAACCAATCGCGACGAGAAAGCTATTTCAAGAGACAATCTGTCAGCCTCTGAATAAAAAAAAACTAGAAAAACTGAAGACAGCGACAAAAACAGAAACTCTAAAGACTCTAAAACAACTGACTGTAAAGAAACGGACACGAGCAAAACTGCGCTAACTTTCGGAGGCAGCTCTCAGTTTAAGTCTAACGAAACCCGACAGAAGATCTTAAACCTGGACGAGAGCTGGTTGAAACTGCTCCTTTAGGGAACTCTTCTCCTCAATGAGAGAGAGATTGAGCGACTCCCGCCTCCGTGCTGCTTTGCTGCTCGCGCCCAGTGTGTGTGTGTGTGTGTGCGCGGGAGTGTGTGAATGAAGAAGCGCGAGACCAGCTGTGCAGTTCACGAGCGCGCGAGAGGTAAACACACTACAGCGGGGAGTTGATTCTCACGGATCCCCATGATAAATATTCATTATCAGTCTTTTGGGGTTTGGAAAACGCTTTACGCGGTTTAGAAAGCTTGTACTTGAAAGAGACGTGTAAAAGAACTACTATATCGTGCGGTTGCGTAGTAATTTCACATGATTAAAGTACATTGAAGATTTGCTCACCACAAAACACATGGAAATAATCCAGCACTTCATTACAGAGAATTTGACCTCAAACGTTGCATTTGAGATGTTACCAACTGAGGACAAACAACAACAACAAAAACAAAACTCTGTTTATCCGCTCGACAAAAATGCCCGGTTGTTTTCAACGGTAAAATATGAAGCCATGTTAAAAATTGTAATTCAAAAATTAAAACCGTTGGGTTTGCCCATATTTGACCCAAACATGGGTTTAGAGTGCATAAATGAATTAGCCTTGTTTATTTATGAGTTAATTTATGAATCAGGGATGAACATTTAGCCTGATCATGTGCTTGTCTACTTAACTTACATGACACTAAACCGCCAGTGGCTTCAGTCAGTGACCGCGTTTATGAGTGAGTCATTGAGTCATTTATTCAAACGATTCGTTAAAAAATCTGATTCATTCAAGAATGAAAACAAGTTTGAAAGTTGCTGTGATCTTTATTTTATATTTTTTCACTGCTGAAACGGAACAAACAGTGTCTAAAATGCAGTTACTTAATTTTAATTAGCCTATGTTTATTGAACAATTTGAACTGTTGTGTCACATTTTCAATCGTGATCCATGTTTTGAGCAGCCTCAACAACATGTCTACTGCAGTACTAGGCTACAACATTTCTTCCGTCCGGTGTTATTCACTATCAATCGCCACTTAAGTTACACTAAATTAAATTAAATCCAAATCATTCGCACGTTTTGGTATTTCGCTAGTTAGGCTAACGTTTTAATCACGTCGGTCGATGGGGTTAGTGAAATTCTCTTTCATTTGCCACTTCAAATAATCCACTTGTCGTGGGCAAGCGTTAATGTCTGTTCCTGTGAATGAATGAATTGAATGTTTTTTTTTTATTTAATGTAATAACATTTTCAGTGTTTTCACATTTAGTCCCAAAAAGGAAAGTTTTGCCATCATTTATTGACCCACCTCGTTCCCAACCTAAATGGTGAGCTTTCTTTAAAAGACCACAAATCATGTTAGATATGGACCTTGCCAAGCTCCAAAAACAAATTAAAAAGCACTGTGAAAGTAGGCTACCACATGCTGTATAGTACAATTCTTGAAGTCATTTGATCAAAGTTAAGAAGTTATTCACCGACAATCTTTCAAATATCATGAGCTCTTCTAGGCTACATATTTTATCTTGGCACTGAGACCTCATGCTCATCCACTATTGCAAATTAGCCACCTACTAATGCGAGTTAGTCTACTAATTATTTTCTATAACAGCTCTATTTTTAAAATGATTAATGATTTTTTTTTAATGACTTAAAGGGATAGTTCACTTTGAAATACATTTTTGGTACGTTTTAGCGTACCTCAAGGGCATCCAAGATGTAGGTGTCTTTGTTTCCGCAGTAGTTTCAATATTGATATTTTTTAATACAATTTTGATATTTTAGTTTCAAATTTGATATTTTTCAATTTTGATATTGACCGTTCTTGTCTGTCAGTCATATAATGCAGGGTTACTTTTTTTTTCAGAGATTACTTCCGGTGCTTGCGCAGACCGAAGCGCCCGCGCCCTCAGATCACTTGGACGTGGCTGTGGTTACAAGAGGTAAAAACGATATAAATACTGTTCGTTTTCTCACACAAACCGCTCGTTTCGTGTCTTAGGCCATCAATGTGTACTTACATTACATTAAATCATGTTTAATTTGGACTTCTCTGTGCATGCTCTTTGAGGTGGTGACCATAGACCTGCATTATATGACTGACAGACAAGAACGGTTTGACCTAAAAATATCAAAATTGAAACTACTGCGGAAACAAAGACACCTACATCTTGGATGCCCTTGAGCTAAGCTAAAACGTACCAAAAATGTATTTCAAAGTGAACTATCCCTTTAAGTCATTAAAAAAAATCATTAATCATTTTAAAAATAGAGCTGTTATAGAAAATAATTAGTAGACTAACTCGCATTAGTAGGTGGCTAATTTGCAATAGTGGATGAGCATGAGGTCTAAGCTAAAACATACTACATAACATACATAGTGAACTATCCCTTTAAATGATAGTGAACATAGTGAACTATCCCTTTAAATGATTTATTCAAAAGTTGGACTACATATTAAACTTTTGTCATATTGCTGTTGATGTTTTTTTCTCAGTCAGAACATAAGCAACAAAATTGGGTACACTATCCCCTTTTCGGATGCATCATGTAAAAAACTTAAATAGTTTGCGATAGTGCACTGAAATTTGATAAACAGATAAATGAAGTAGCCAAAAGTAGTTTTTTTTTCCAGTTGAGACTAATCGCTCAAATTAAGCCCTTTGTAACACGGAAGGACCTGGAAAAGGTAATTCATGCCTTTATTTTCTCAAGATTGGACTTTTGGTAAAAAATGCACTGTACTATGGTGTACCTTACCTGTATTAATGGCACGTTCAAGTCCTCCTGGGAAGTTCGTACCCAGCAAGCAATTTTGCATCTAAAAGACGTCTAATAGCCGTCAAAACACAGCCCTACATATACATGTAATAAATAACAAAATGATGGCTAAAGGATTCTTTTCACTCAAATATAACAGGTACTGATAAATGACAATCCATCCAAACAAATTAAATATAAAGGTTTTTTTTTAACTTACAAAAATATCAAAACATAAAAATGACCAAATAAAATATTAAAAATACAATATAAAATTATTTTTAAAAAAAAGGAAAATCAACAACTTAAGATAATAAAATATAAAAATCTGTTGCTGCAAATAAGAAAAAACTAGCCTAATTTGCACAAGAAAAGCATTGTTGACAGTTTAACCTCAAGTGTGCATGGACTAATACATTCACCTGTACTGTTTGTGTGTGTGTGTGTGTGTGTGTGTGTGTGTGTGTGTGTGTGTTCGGTTTAGGTTTTAATGCAAATTTGAGCTATTTGCATTATTGATATACTGCTGGATACTTTTTATATTTGCTAATTGTATATAGCCAATCATTGTTATTTTTATGCTGTATTATAAAATTAATTTGAAAGTTTCAAACTTGAATCAATGAAGGCATTTTGAATGAAACTTCATCTTATTGTGCTTGTACAATGACAAAAAATATTCTACTCTATTAGCTTATGTTCTCTCTGTATGTAACAAGCCATTGTTCAGACAAATTCAATAGTATAGTTCAAATCAATGATGGACTTTTTCAAAGATGAGAGCTTTAGTGAGGAAATGCATATCATAATGATTTAACGTTAAAGAAAAGAGTAAAATATATTTGTGGCTTTCATAAAACTTTATAATAGGTTTCACATGTTTCATGTTTACACCTTTGGATTCAGATAATTTGAGTTAAAGGTGGGGTATGTGATTCTCTTTTTTGTAAATTTTTTCAAAATCACTTGAAATCCTCTTCATAACCCACTTACAGCCACTGAGTTAGAAGCACTGAAATGAAAATGAAGCAATTTAATAATCTGTGGAACGGGCAGGACTCGAAAAACAGCCAATCATTTCCAAGACCACCTAGAATCATTGGACAGTAAGTCCGTCAATCAAACGGTCGTACCATTCCCCCTCGCGCGCGTGCCGTGACCCCTTCGTGCGCATACTCAAAGCACATTGCTATGAATAACATACACCAGGACTGAGTCTCGTGCATATGAGTTTTCGCTCGTTCATGATTGCGCGTTCATGTTTTTCGAATGGGTGGAGTCAGGGCCAGCGTTGGAGGAAAGAAGGTAGGACCTTTTGAGTTGTGTATTTTCATAATCTGCCAGCCGTTTTGGAAATCACATACCCCACCTTTAAGGGAACACATGGGGTTACAGTACACGTGCATGTAACGTACCATCATACACTGTTACCCGCAAAAATGGCACGATTCCAACAACACATGATAACAAATAATTTAGCTAAAAAATGAGCACGTCAAAACGAAAACACAGATACTTACAAGACAAAAGTAGGAATGTCTTTTACCTGTTCTCTTCGACCGACAGCTGAATGTAATGCTCTGGCTCGTTTAAAATGTTTCAAAATGGTGGAAATGTTTATCGCGCAATCGCGAGAACAGTGATCTCTACTAACTATCAAGTCTCGCATTGCCAGTAGTCATGTCTCAGTAGGGCCATCTAGCGGTTGAGAAATGTAGTTGCATTTTAATTTAATTTAAAATGAAAGACAGTCAAATAAAATAATATCGTAGATGTTTTATGAATGTGTGACGGCAAACATGAAGCTGCGTGGGCGAAAAACATGTCAACAATTTTAAGACTATTTTGGCTATACTAGTCAAGCCGTTAAGCGTAGACCACTGATTGCCTCGATGTCGCTGGGTGAGCTAAAAGCAGACTGCACACAGCCCGTCCAATTCAGAGCTAAATCGTGGCCACAGATCGACCATGTCATGAAAGGCACCTTGTAGATATTATTACCAATGCGAACATGATGGGATATCAACCATCTAATGCGTTGCCTGCCCAATTAATTAAAACTACAATTAATCAGTTTCGACTATAAGTGGGCTACAAATAGCCGGGCTGATACGAGTTAGATTGTGTCAACGCACAGCAGACACATAGAACATGTCAAAGAAATGAAACCAAACACCTTGTTATCACAGTTGACTTTGCTTGCATGATGGAATATCATACATTTTGCAAGTTATTTTGGAAAAAATGACATGTAACCAGATTCAGTGTTATTTTGGCTAGAAGTGGGTTACACATAGCCGGACTATATCGGGTCTATATTTAATCGAGACGGTGAAATGACGGCTATGCTTGCCGGGTAGCCTACTTACGAGGTGGGACGTCGTGTTTATGACGGCATGTGCGTTCAAGTCACTTTCGTCGGAGTAAGATGGCGGTGTACTTTCTCTTAATTAATTACACAAAAATAGAGCAAGTTTCTTAAACTCTAGTTCTAGAAAATGAAGAACATAGAAATGTGCAGGTGTGCTTTGGTTTTTTAATTAATTTATGAAGCCACTGCAACATTTGTTGTAATCACATTGTTATATTATAATGTCATCATATTCTATGCAGGCAATTAGCTTACTTCGCTGTAAATAGAAAACTCTAGCAATATCCACAGACAGTATAAGAAGTGGACAGAGCCATCTCATTGGAACTCAGTTGAGACAATTGAAGCCCATTTTTAGCGATTTTTTAGCACTTCCGTTCCTGACGCGCAGACTCAAACCGACTCAAACTAAGCTTGATGACGTGAGCACCCTGCCTGACAGATGTACATCTTCTAGTAGCTGTGCGTGAAAACTGCCAACGTTGATCTTGCAGAGACGGCGAGCTTGAGCAAAGAGTTCTTTGGAGTGAGTGAGCAGGAGTTAGTATTTTGTATAGTATTTATTTTAAAATGTAACGCCAGTACGCCATATTAAGTTAATGCATTGATTGCCTGCGAGCTTTTCCTCTCCTGTCTGTACGGTAATTTCTGTCCTGTGCGACAGAGCGTCGAGTGGTTATGACGCAATCGTTAGCCTATTTTTACAAAAACTGTTACTACGGGGCCATAATGTAACATAGAAGGTAATGGAGCCCTTTATACATTGTCGTGTGTCTTTAGAAATAAATAATGGACAAATGGAGTCTTTAAACGCCTCAGATATGAAGTTATTCGCTGTCAAAGTGATGCCAAAATGAATGGGAGTCAATGGAATGCTAACGCAAGTGAAGTTCTGCTACAAGATGGCGGCACGCGAGGCTTCAACTTCCGGTCGATGGATTACCCCCTTGGCAATATCACTGCTAAATAGGCTACCTTAAAGGTGCCCTAGAATGTGAAATTGAATTTATTTTGGCATAGTTAAATAACAAGAGTTCAGTACATGGACATGACATACAGTGAGTCTCAAACACCATTGTTTTCTCCTTCTTACTTAAATGTAGTTTTTGAAAAACACCCCTGAAAAATAGGCGAATCTCCACATAACACCGACTGTGACGCAATAGTCGGGATCATTAATATGTACGCCTCCAAAAATCTGCATATGCCAGCCCATGTTCAATGACAGGCGGATCTGCAGCCGAAGCATGGCAGTTGTTCAGTGTTTGGATGTACAAATGAACACAAAGGTATAGTTACTTCATCCGAGCCTCTGAAGAAACAATGGGTTAATTTTAGAGCCAATACCGAGCTGGCCTCAATGAAGGTCTGAAAATAAATCGATCGAGCTACCAAGCAACACTTTCTGATGTGTAATTGTTCAAGTTCAGACAGGTAATCTTTCTCTCAAAATCGTTCAATACATAGTTCCCACATGACGTCACAACATACGGGCATTTGCCGACCCGGCGCCATTTCTGTGGGCATGTTTCGGGCAGAATATTAGAAGAAGAAGCTGAAACGAGTTAATTTCGTGATAAAAAAGTGAAAATGGTCATCTCCTGCTGGGTCAATGGATGTTCAAATCGTGCCGGAGGTTCTGTTAAATTTGGATTTTACAGTATACCCGTCATTAGACTTCATGATGTGAGAAGACTAAGCTTTTGTAAGAACAACGACGGCTGGCGAGGATAATAAACAAGTTAACACTTTGCAGTTTGAATGATGTCCTGTATGAAAATAATGACGAGGTATTAAAAACAACATTGTTTCCACTGTTCGATCGCGGCCGCGCCTCTCTTTCACTCACACACACACACTCACATTCCAATCTCAGATTATATCCCTAAAGAACCCGCGTATAAAGTAGTTCTGCATTACATTAATTAATTTGCATGCTAGTTTTATTTATTTTTATGCCGTGTATATTCATGCACTGAACCTTGACGTCCGTACAGTTTCGGTTCAATACGAATACATGTACCATTCCAACGCTATTCTTCAGTGTACAAATAAGTACATGCATATTACAAAAAGCACCGATGACTGTTTTAAAGGGAACAGGAATTAAGTTGTGCAGGCTATGGCTTTTTAATAGACAGATAGTCAAGCATCATGCTACATACATTCGCTATGATGACTAACGTTACTTCACACTGATTGCACTTGAGCAAACGTCACCAACCCAACCCTCGACAAACTGATTGTACGCCTCCAGTGATTTCTGGGCTCGGAATTGCTCAAATGTGTAAAAAATACCAGATAATGGTAACGTAACGTTACACATGATAATACTGTATGAGGCAAAGCTGCATAATCAGAGCTCGTACGTGCTTCCTACGGATCCACACCATTTATGACTGAAATTTTCGCATTGTGCCTCTCTCTGTCTTGTGTTAATAGAGTCTCTTTATAATCTCTGCCACTTTGTCTCTTCATGATTTTCGTAACATTATAAACAGAAAGAAATATTCTAAATTTGCATGTAAAACTATGTAAACAGAGCAGCTTATGCCCTCAAAGATGGCGTCTCCGGGGAGGTCACGTGACATTAATTGGCCTGTGGGAACCATGTATACTGTTTATGCATCAGTAAGTCAAGCCAGTGACTAAAATATCAACTTCACATTGTTTATTTTAGTAGGATGAAAAAAACCTTATTGCGTTGGTAAAAAAACCTTAAACCTTGTCGCTTTGGTACCTGCAACTGCGTTGCAATGATAAGATCTTTATTCTCGCGATCAACACACTGTCATCTGTTTGCTCAATGCTCATCACGGCAACATTTTATGTGATGGGAATAGATCTAAATACTTTACAAACATCTCACGATTCGTTAATCTTGATAGCTGTAATAGTAAAAACGTATAATATCTGTAGTAAAAGTATTCGAGAGAGTTTCACATGTAATACGTAGCTATTTCATATGCAAGCATGTCAGCCAATCACAGCAGAGGCCGGTTACACACAGACACGCCCCTTCAAACAGAGCGTTCATGTCAGAGGCTAAAATCAGGCTAGGAAAAATGCCTTTTATTTATAAATTATGACTATTTTTGATCTAAAAAACATACTAACATTATAAGGGCAACCCAGAAAACCTTATACAATAAAAATAAAAAACATTCTAGGGCACCTTTAAGTATTGTGTTATTCCGCCATGTTTCTCAGTGACGCCCCCAACTCGTAAAGATCGGGGGTTAAAGAAAATCCCGAGCTTCCCACTCGTATTTACAGCATTGTGGTGGCGTTCGTGCGCTCAACTCGTAAATACGATACGAGATGACTTGAACGCACCATAAGACAACTACATTGGCTGCCGGTTTTCTACAGGATTAAATTTTAAAGACTACTTTTATTCGTTTTTAAAGCAATACATAGCACTGCTCCAGCACATATAGCTGATCTGATCCAGGTGAAGAAACCGAAGAGAGTATTGCGCTCCGAGTCAATAAATCTCTCAGTGGTCCCGCGGACGTACCGGACAATGAGAGGAGACCGCTCTTTTGTGGCCGCTGCTCCCAATAGTTTACCTCATTATATTCGGCAATGTTCCTCTTAGGGTGACCACCATCAAACAAACCAAAAGTGGGACGATTATAAGTTTGTGTGGGACAATGTGGGACATGTGACCAACACTAAACCTGAAACTGTTATATAATGTCTATCTAACTTAATAAAACATTTGTATTCTGCCTTTCAGCTGATAAAAAAAAATCTTCCAGAAAACACCATTCCATCACAATGTAACATAACATGTCTTTATTTTTTTATCTGCCCAAAGGCAACAGGCATCATGAAGATAACGATTTTTAAAACAGTAATGACCAAGTCCAACTAAAATCCAACAAAATAAATAATGAACAAATAAAATATAAAACAACATGAAGTTAGATCATTGACAGTCTTAAACCAAAAACGTTCATATTTTTAGAAAGGACAACTTGACAAATTCCATTAGTTTTTTGAACGAATCACCAACGAATCACCACACCACAGCCATCACAACCTACTATAGTGACCGTGTTTACTCTTTTATTTTCAAATATTGGATAGGATTTTAAAAAACGGCTGATGTATTTGTACTTCTGACGAAGCGCTGTTAAATATAGGTGAAAAACTAATAAATAAAATGCTTTCATAAAAAGTCAAAAGAACACATTCACGTTTCCTTAATATGATGTTAATTAAAAACCAACAGACTGCTGAAAATGGGGGACATTTTCTCAATATGCGACGTGCGGGACAAGCGGTGAAAATGCTGTGCGATACAACGCAAAGCGGGACGGGTGGTCACCCTAGTTCCTCTCTTAGAGAGTTTAAACGACATTTAAAAGCACAGTTTTTCATATTGACATTTGATCATTCGTGAGTGCTGTGTTAGTGGTGTAACAGGTTATTATACCACATTGATTTTGAGTTTTTTTTAAACGTGATTTTATGATTATCTTACTTTGTCCAGCACTGTGGTCAACTTTCTTTGTATTAATATGTGATTTATGAATAAAAAATAAATTGAACAGTGAACATAAGATTCACATCACATGCCTCATAATGTAAAAGTGCTCAAATACACACAATTCACGTGTGTTTGGTAGTTCACTTGGAGGCCACATCATCATGACCTCATCGGAAGACAGAGTAGCCAAAGCTCCTAAACAAACTATGATGGTGTGAAGAGGAAAGTGAAGTGATAGATAACGGCACTCATGTGATCAGCTCCACAAGCCAAACATTCCTGAAGCAACATTATCTGCAGTGTGAAGAGGACAGAAACACTTTCCCCATTAGCACACACCTCACACGTCCCACAACACTACATACACGGACACTTTAAAGTCTGAATGTCTTTGCATTGTTGGGGAAGCTTCTCTGAAACTAGTTTGACAAGCTAAGCTACTTATAAATTAAATTAGTTAAGATACAGTCAAGCCACACTTCAGATACAGTAGTTAGCTACAAGTTACTATCAAAAAGTAGCTGCATTGAAAATACAATTACAAATGACTGAATACTTGTTTTGAGTTTCTTTTCGATTGCCAGATGCTTTGTTAAAGCAATAGCGCAAAACACAATGTGTGTAATCTTTTAGGTTCATTACAAAACTGTGGCAGATTAAACTATGACGGGTCATCATAAAATCTAAAAAAAGAAATAGACATTTTGAGTGCAGGAAAGCAGGACAATTAATCAATTTACAAAGGCTATTATTCACCTGTATGTGCTTGAAGTCTTCAACGCAGACGGCATTTGAATCTTTAGCTTGCATAAATTACATACAATGTAACCATCAATAAGTCGATTCATGTGAAATCACAACTGTATGTGCTGTATATAGGGTAGAATGGGGGGAAATGCGTTTTTGTTGCAAAAATCTAATTTCATGAAAACTCTGGACATTTTTAATACTAGGTTTATAACTTATGTAATTGTCACTGAAAACTAGGATAACTATTCATGACACATTTAACATTTATTTCACAGAAAAAAAAATACAGTCCTTAAAGGAGAACTCCGGTCAATTTTAACATTGAGCTAATTTTTTTGTACATTTGGAGTGCTGTCAGTACAGAGAACAACGACAAAAATCGGTGTTTCCTACACCGTGTTATCCTCTTTTTAAAATTCGCACCCTGTTGACTTCAATGGGGCAAGTTCTAAACCTGCGTTTAGCCTGCTTTAACATCCTTGATTTGTCATTACAAGTGCACAGTGAGTGGTGTTATTAAGAGTGACCACGGTCAATCTGACTGCAGTTGATGTGAAAGATATTAATAAAAATGATGTTAATTGAATTCAGACAGCTCACATACCTGTATTTACGTCCTGTTTCCGTTCGATGTCCACAGTTGTCGATTGTCGAGTTCGCGCGCGCGCGATCATTGGTAACTAAGCAACTCTTAAAAAATACTGTACTTAAAAAAAAATCTCAAAAAACTCCTCCGTGTGTTCAACATCTGATTCGGATGAACTATCCATTTGAGCTGATATTCTCAGAACACCACACAGCACCGTCATCTGTTGACAGCTGACAGTCTGAGTCTCCACTGTTGCTTAGTTACCAATGATCGCGCGCGCAAACTCGACAATAGACAACTGTGGTCTTCGAACGAAAACAGGACGTAAATACAGGTATGTGACACTGATCTATATAGAATGACCGGATAGCTCATGACGTTCTAAACATAGACAGTATAAGAAGTGGACAGAGCCATCTCATTGGAACTCAGTTGAGACAGTTGAAGCCCATTTTTAGCGATTTTTTAGCACTTCCGTTCCTGACGCGCAGACTCAAACCGACTCAAACTAAGCTTGATGACGTGAGCACCCTGCCTGACAGATGTAAATCTTCTAGTAGCTGTGCGTGACAACTGCCAACGTTGATCTTGCAGAGACGGCGAGCTTGAGCAAAGAGTTATTTGGCGTGAGTGAGCAGGAGTTAGTATTTTGTATAGTATTTATTTTAAAATGTAACGCCAGTACGCCATATTAAGTTAATGCATTGATTGCCTGCGAGCTTCTCCTCCTGTCTGTACGGTAATTTCTCTACTGTGCGACAGAGCGTCGAGTGGTTATGACGCAATTGTTAGCCTATTTTTACAAAAACTGTTTCTACAGGGCCATAATGTAACATAGAAGGTAATGGAGCCCTTTATACATTGTCGTGTGTCTTTAGAAATAAATAATGGACAAATGGAGTCTTTAAACGCACCAGATGTAAAGTTATTCGCTGTCAAAGTGACGCCAAAATGAATGGGAGTCAATGGGAATGCTAACGCAAGTGAAGTTCTGCTACAAGATGGCGGCACGCGGCCGGCTTCAACTTCCGGTCGATGGATTACCCCTTGGTTCTAAACTGCCAGCAGTCAGTGAAGCCACCGGAAGTGTTCGAGCGGCCATCTTACGATTCCCTACCAGCAGAGGGCTCCAATGGCGTTATACAGAGATTGGTGGCTCCGAATATGATCCGCTGTGCAACATACAGTAAAATGACGTTCACAAAAGGATGTAGAAAAACTGCCCACAGGTTGTAATTCAAGCCCTATAGCCTAAGTAGTAATTTATATATAATTGTCGCTATTTCAGTGTTGTTTTCTCCGAGGCAAGATCAATGCTTCTTCAACAACAAAAAACGGTAAAACCGTCAACAATAGCCTATAAGAAACCTCCGAGCAGCAATAATCAACACAATTAAGTGTCCAATACGCCTTATTCACGGCAGCGCCATCTGTCGGTACACGATCCGTTCCACCTGCACGATCCGTTCTACGCATGCGCGTAAATGATCATTCTGTTTTGCGGCTGATTTTGATTTACGACACTGCACGATCTGTTCCCCGTCCACGCAGCACACTCTGCGCGCGCGTGTGTGTGTGTTTTCACTCCATAAGAGAACATTTAAATAAGGATACTCAAAAAACGTGTAGGCTACTTCACTAACTGTCCACCGCTGGTCTCATGTCACTTTCTGTGTGCACATGCTTATCCAAGTCATTTCCATTGTCAGTTTAAAATACTCCATAACGTTTCCCCAGACTTGTTTGTAGTTCTTTCTTCATGTAGCCTAAGTGCAGATAGTAGGCCTATAGGCAGAAATGCATAGGCTATTATGTTCCTTATTGTCTTCTGTAAACAACGTTGGAGGGATTATTTTCCTCATTCCTCATGTCCTGCTATTTTGTCTGCTATATTTGGTTCTTATTTATTAAATCCAGTTGATGAAATTGATCAATTGGTTGATGAAACATTTATTAAAATTAAGATACAATTGATACAAAACGAAATTCACATTTTAGAAAGGCTATAGCCTACAAAACAAAACTTAATGAAGAGGTCAAAATCCTCTCTGACCCACAAGTCTCCCGATATATTGCGGCATCTTGCAACACATCCCGCCTTGCTAAAACACACATGTGGGCTATCCAATCTTTTGTCAAGCAACATTGTCTTTAACGAAAGAGAACATTAAAAATTGCTACAAAAATGGTTGTTCTGGTGTTTCTTTGTCTGTTTGCGCATATCGTGAATATGATTTTTCCATTATTTATTTCCTGAACTAAAATGAAAAAAAATAATGAAAAAAATAAAATAAATAATAGCCTAATAATAATGACGGGTTTTCTGATTTTCTGATTGTGTGCTCAGATCAAAAATAGAAAAAAATTAATTAGGCTACTGGATTAGACTAATTTTAATTTTGATTTAACACCTTAGGCATATAGCCTAGGCTATCAAGTAAATAATTTTAAACAGATCAAGTAGCTACTATTGTGGCAACAGATTACAGCCATTTTATTAAAGGTGATAATAGCAATATGCCTCATTCGCTTAAAGTCCGACTTTTGAACTTTATTCCTTTTTATTAATATTTATTCGATCAGAAAATCGGAAAACGAGTCATTAGGCCTATTCGTTTTTTCATTTTAGTTTAGGAAATAAATAGCCTGGCCTAGCTAATGGAAAATCGTCTTTTTAATTTTTAATTTTAATTTGAGAAAACGATAGAACGAATGATACACGGGGCCTATTTGTAAACCGTTATTGTAAAATAAAAACTGAAAATAATAGGCTAGCTGATAAAAAAAAAAAAAAAAAAACTCCAAAATGATCCGGCGGGCCAGAAAATATTGCTGGCGGGCTAGTTTTGGCCATGGTTTTGGCCCACGGGCCGCCTGTTGCGACCCCTGTGGTTGGCTATTAGGCTTAATTTACTTAACATACCGTGTTTTGGTCTGAGGTCAGTATTGTCATAGACGGTTTGTGTCGTTTTTTTATATTAAAAGCTGCTAATATTAGTTAACTTTTAAATGGAGTAATTTTGTATTAGTATGGGTCTAATAGCCTATATCTATATGAGGAAAATAATCCCTCCAATGTTGTTTACAGAAGACAAGGAACATAATATGCATTTCTGCCTAGACTATCTTGAAGAAAGAACTACAAACAAGTCTGGGGAAACGTTATGGAGTATTTTTAAACTGACAATGGAAATGACTTGGAAATAAGCGTGTGCACAGACAGAAGTAACACACACACACACATGCAGAGTGTGCTGCGTGGAACAGACGGGGAACAGATCGTGCAGTATCGTAAATCAAAATCAGCGTCGCAAAACAGAATTATCATTTGCGCGCATGTGCGTTTTCTACTGCGTCTACTACCGTACTACGCATGCGTAGAACGGATCGTGCAGGTGGAACGGATCGTGTACTGACACCATCTTTGATTTTTAATGAGAATGAAAGCGAGGCTGTGAGGGATAGACATGCATCTCTTCAATGGGCTGTACTGTTATTTAATGCGTTTTCGTTTTGTTCTGCTCATGAAACACTGGAAAAATATCTTTCCAAGAAATTTCAGTTGACAAAAAACTCCCGACAATATAAGCTGTGGAAAATTGTAAGTAGTCTAGGAGCTTTATTCAGCTTTTTACAGCGGATGCCATTGGAAACACGGTAAGTCTATCCCTCACAGCCTCACTTTCATACCTGTCATGGCGCTGCTCTGAATAAGGTCTATAGCGACACATTTGACAGCTTCAAATTAGCTTCGTGCAGAGTCCGTTTACCGTTACTTACATTAACCAATACAATTTGTATTATGCATTTCCTGAACATGTAAGTTAACAGTTAACTTACTTGCTAACTAATCAAACACTTTATTTGAACAAACTACTTAAACACAATTGGTTTTCCGACCTTTTACTATCGTGTCGCGAGGGAGAGAGAGAGCAATACAGTGCTCGTGTTGTTTGAAGACGGCGAGAGAGCGCGCGGCCGGCGGGGCTTTCTCTCTTAATGCTCGTTGATAAAATTATTTTTAATAAATCGTGGACACGTTAAACTTATTCCCTCCCTCATTTTGATTGAACGAATTACAACGTGGCCACAATATAGTACGTGCTGAGGTATTCGTGGCCACGAAACGATATATTCACCTGAATATTCACCAATTCACAAAAATATAGGTCTTTAGCATTCACTATGAAATTAATAGTATCTGTTTTTCTTACCTGTGAAGATCTTCGGTGAAGGGTGACTAGTGTTCTCGTACAGCTTTTTATTCCTTTTGCAAAGAAATTGCCGTTTTAGTTAACGTTTAGTTAACCAATAGCCTACCACTGATCTTAAGCTACACGGAAGTCCTATAAGTGAATAATAACGAACACTCACTGGCCACTTAAAAAATAAATATTATATTTTAATGTGGAGATAAGCGGCTTCTT
Source organism: Semotilus atromaculatus (assembly GCA_031834385.1). Taxonomy (NCBI): domain Eukaryota; kingdom Metazoa; phylum Chordata; class Actinopteri; order Cypriniformes; family Leuciscidae; genus Semotilus; species Semotilus atromaculatus. The sequence goes on from JAULUF010000041.1 coordinate 229,295, forward strand.
CTTCATTCAAATGGCAAATCACCAAATAAAACACTTCTTCATTAGCTACTGCCCTGCTGTTAGCCTAGACAGACACTCTCCAAGCTCCTCTCCCCAGTATCAAAGCAATTTTTAATAAGCAGGAAAAATGTCCGACTTTAAACAAATACCCATTTAAATGCTTAGGGTGTTTGCGTTGTAAGAATGTACAGGGAGACTTTAAATTTAAAAACGTGGCCTCGATAGGCAATGTTTTCTCAGTCAAATCATAAAATTTCCTATTGATTCAATAGAATGAGTGAGCTGACCAGGGAATACCAATATGGCGGCGCGGTGGCTTCACTGTTTATGACGTCATGAGCTATCCAGTCATTCTATATAGATCAGTGGTATGTGAGCTGTCTGAATTCAATTAACATCATTTTTATTTATATCTTTCACATCAACTGCAGTCAGATTGACCGTGGTCACTCTTAATAACACCACTCACTGTGCACTTGTAATGACAAATCAAGGATGTTAAAGCAGGCTAAACGCAGGTTTAGAACTTGCCCCATTGAAGTCAACAGGGTGCGAATTTTAAAAAGAGGATAACACGGTGTAGGAAACACCGATTTTTGTCGTTTTTGTCTGTACTGACAGCACTCCAAATGTACAAAAAAATGAGCTCAATGTTAAGAGAAGTTTTCCCCCATTCTAATCATCAGACCATCTCTTCTCACTGAGCTGTAAAGCTCAGTGTTGTGTGTAAAGCTCTTGTAAAGCAAGATGCGTGATTAAACAAAAAATTGCAATAATGCACAATTTTAGCAATCTAATAAGACAACGCTTCAAAGTAGCTTTTTTTCGCACTACGCCACTACTTGCTGGAAAAAGTAGTTTGCTACTGAAGCTACACTGTTTTAAAAGCAACTGAGCCACTGAAAAATGTAGTTAAGTTACTAGCGTCTCTACTTGTAGCTAGCTCCTCCCCAACACTGTTAAAATATTACAAGTAAGGTACGTAAGTATTATTTACACTTAAATGCTTTTAACTACCTTTTTTTCCACATCATTTCTGACTTTGAATCAACAGCTGTGATTGATTTTTGGTCGGTAACCCACACATTTGCTCAGGCGTCGTTCATCACAATAACTATGGACATGTTCCATCGTTTCACGAGCTCAAAATGTCACACTATTCATATTGAAAATGAAAAGTTTTGTTTATTTGCTTTAAACCCAGTTTTGTGTGTGTGTGTGTGTGTGTGTGTGTGTGACATGTCATGTGTTTTTCGTAAAAAGTATGCTTTTGCTATCTTTCCACTGGCAAGATATTTTGGTTTGATATTTTGTATCTGCACTGACATTCAGATATTTGTGTGTATGACTAAGTGCCTAATAAACACTTTCTGGATCCACTGTAGACCTTCTTGACACTGGTTATGTGTTATTGCTGAACAGACTGAGAGAAATACACGGGCGTTTCATTCAAATGACTACAGGTGAAACTCCACAAATTAGAATATTGTGCAAAAGTTATAATTGTGATGATTCTGGCTTACAGCTTATGAAAACCCCAAATAATCAATAATCTGATTCTTTAGAAATAATAACACTCCTCTCCTAAACAAATAACATGATTTAAAGAAAACAATACACAGAGTTGTGCTAAAGTTTAATACTTAGGCTTCAGGATTTGTTCAAATCTTAAAGCTGCAGTCCGTAGCTTTTCCACATTGTCGCCATCTCTGTTCGAAATCTGCAATTGCATTTATTCGCGGAATCATCAGCTTTACGTGGGTTGTGCCTCGACACGCCACAGCGTGGATGAACACAATGTTTTGAGGAGAATGTGCGGCTGTCAGGCGGTGTGGATCCTGGCATTCAATCACAGATTATACTTTTTGGATGTATGACCAACATAAGAATTTTCCCTGGAAAATGTCGTCTGAACAAGAAACATCCACTTTTGTTCTGACCAACTAAGGGAAAAAAGCATTGCAGTAAATCACGCTGATTAAATCCAACGATCGCTTATCAAATCACGTCAAACCGTGCAAATTATACTTTGCTTTCAAATTGTTAATGTTAACAACATCAGCTTGTGTGACTACATCTAACCCTTCAGATATTATCCTTGTTTTCGCGTGGGCCGGTTCAGACTCTTTCTTTCTGTAGCCACTCCAAAGTCCGAAGTCTTTTGCATTTTACAGCGGGTGAACCTACAGTTGTCACTGATGACTGTCGTTTGAATCTTTCTGGATCCGCCATCAAATTGATGTTTAATTCTATCAAGTGCTGTGAGAAAAGGCTATAAATCTCCACAACATCCTCAGACTCATAGCCGACTAGCCGAGACTCCTACAGATGTGACTTTATGTGTACAGATGTGAATTTATGTGTACGGATGTGATGTAATGACGCAAAGACATGCTTGAATTTCCCGCAGAAATCCACCAGTACCACTGGTGTTAAAAACATTATTACAAGCTTACCGTTTCGAATCGAGCTACGGCAAGCAGAGAGTTTTGAACACTGGCTGGTTGTCTTGCTCAAATTTATTTTGGATAATTTCTTAACCCAAAAAAGTTACGGACTGCAGCATTAAAGGTGCTGTATGTAACTTTTTCACTGTACTAAATCATACAAATACCATATGTTTGCATTATATACTGAGGAAACATGCTAAGTTCACATACTCGTTTCTCTGAAAAATGCTTCAACAGACAGTTATTTTACTGTGAAATGTGCGTTTCCAGGCTGGAACGTGTGTTATTGTTTTGGTCTATGATACTGAACGTTGCCAATTTACCAATTTTCCACGATCACCGATATTTTGAATTCGACTGCATTTCCTATTTCAACCACTAGTTGTCATTCTTACAGACTGCACCTTTAAATGGAAACCCAAAAGAAAATGCTTTGGTTACCATTGACTTTCATCATATGGTCAAAAAAGAAATTTCTCAAAATATCTTCTTTCTTATTTTCATAGAAGAAAGTCCTACTGGTTTGGAAAGACATAAAGGTCAGTGAATGATGTCAGAAAATTAAGTTACAACAGAAACAAAAACATGAACATATAAGAGACCACTAATATGAATACAGAAAGTAACACAATACAGAAAGACACAATACACAGGAAATGAATACTCTAAAAATATCAAGTTCACAAGTCACATGTCATCTGGGACAAAAAAAAAAAAAAGTCCCAGTTCCTCTTTTTAAAGTCAGCACATTTGAGGAATGTGGGACTTCTGGGAAATTTGTCTTCAGTGTTTTATTAGTGAGTCACTTAGATAAGGCCATAAGGGACAGCAGTGGGGATCAATTTCAGACTGAATTATGTGCGTCTCCTGACTAACACGGCGAACAACAGAGGTACTGTCAGTGAATGTCCCAGGACGCCAATACCCTGAGGGAAAAACACTTCATGTGACATGAAAGGCTGCCTTTATGACAGTTCCCAACTTTTTGTTCACTCAAGTACTGAGAAACATATTCTCTGATGCATATGGAGAAGGTCAGACACTCAACATATAAAGAAACCCAGTGGAAGCCCGTTTAGCGCGGCGCTAGCGCTAGTGTGGTGTCGGTGTACGGGGTGTCTTTGGGTTGGGCTGCCGAGACTCAGAAAATGGGGCCAAATTACTCCAGTGTTGAAATGTGATGACTCAAGTCTCTCCGTTCGCATTTCCAAAGGGAATAGCAGACTAAAGCAGTCTGACAGGACCTCATAGTCTTATGAAGAAGAGATTATTCATTACCTTCAGATTATCGGTCTGCGGAAACAGTGTCCCGGAAAATATGTTCTGGTTTCATCTGTTAGGCTCCCCAACAAACTTAAAAATATAGTTCACCCCAAATTTATGATACCATTTAATTGCTGTATATACATTTTCTTGAACATAGATGAACAAACATACTGTATATTGTTTATTGTGTGCACAATTTTCACTCAGAAATTGAAATTAATTCAGTCTTTCTATTTTCTAATTTCAAGTAGATTTTCAATTCAAATTTAGTCAATTTCTTTTACAATTATTTTCTTGTAAAACGTGCAGTCCTTTATTAATCTTTATTTAGAACTTTGAAAATTTAGTTTTTATAGTGTACATTTTAGTTATTTGTCTATTTGTAATACATAATATAATTTTCAGATAAAAAAAAAAATAATTGTGTATGGGAAGCTTCACCAAACAATTTGTTTGTGTGTTTGTAAGCATATTTGGCAATAATTCTCATTTAGATTCTGAAAAATGACAAATTATTTTCTCACCCTTGTGTTACCAGTTTTGGTTGGAGACATTTCTAAAAATCTCTTATTTTATGTTTAACAGAACAATAAAAGAAAAAGTTTTTGAACTCGTCATTTTAAATTAAAAAGTCAAAACTGGATCTTCCAGTGAAAATTAAAGATGTATGCAGGATTCTCCGATCTTTTAGTCCGCTTAAACTCTGCCTATTTCTTTCAATCTTTACTAAGTCCCACTTTTTTTTTTTTTATTCATTTCACTCAGATGTACGTCACAATACGGATAAAAAGATCTGACACTCAGTGCCGATCCTGACCTCCCTGGGGCCCTAAGCAAAATTCTGCTAAGGGGCCCTCTACCTGGCCCGTGATGCCGTGAGCTATGTAACCCATTTGCCATTGCCACAAAGTCACACCTGACACTTCAGTGCTTCCAATACAATCCTCCCTCCTTTACACAAAACAGTCAAAGAATAAGTACAACAATATAGAACAGAATGAGGTTTAAACAAACAATATTTATTGATAGTATTTTCTATAGAATATTAAGATAAGAAATGAATATTATTAAGTAAGTGAATATTAACGTAAACATAAATAAGAAAAAAATAATTAATTATAACCCTGAGCTTTGACTTTTGGGATTAACTTTGGTTCTCTCTACAGCCTGGGCATTTTCGGCATCAGTATGGGCAACACCAGTCTATTTGGACTGTCTAGAAATTGAGAAGAATATCACAAACTAACCTTTTATACATTTTCAAATATAAATTATACTATGGCTTGGCTCTTGTAATATTTAACTAGTGAACTAGTGATGCAGATATCAATAATCCCTGTGAGTGATGACATCTAACTTTTGTACAAGTGAACATGTAATTCCTGATATCAAAAATAGACATTGGTAGATACAAATGTAACTAAGGGGCCCTACTAGTAAAAATAAATAAAATACATTTTTATTATGTGTGTTGAAGCAATTTTTGATTTATGGTTATTATTTACTGAGGGATGTGCATCCATATTGACCAGTATGTCCAGCTAATCAACATTTTAAATTCAATATAGCTTATAAATCAATAGTCAATCAATGTCAAATTGTCAGTACGTTGCTTTCCATCTTGCATAATTAGTGCAGTTGTTTAGAGTTTTTAACTACACATTGACTAGATAATAAGTGTCTTGTTTTAAAAGTATGTAATGTGTACTTTGATGAGGAGTGCCATCATTCAGGCCCATATATTGTACAGTATGTCTGGTCTCCACATATATTTCTGCTTGAAAAATGCGCGTTTCATTTCGTGCACGCGCATATTAACGCATGATACACTCGCGCGACGCGGTTATCTTTTCCGAGCTGCAGTAAACAAACACTGTTGTCAGGCACAAAGTGATGCAAGCGATGCACTGCCTGCCCAGCTTATAGCAATACCGAAAAAACATAATAGAAATGCACATAAACTTAACTTTAGCCTACTTTGCTGAAACTTGTAGAGGAGAGAACGCCTCGGTTACTAACGTAACCTCGGTTCCCTGAGATGAGGGAACGAGTGTTGCGTAAGCTAGCTTACGCTACGGGAAAGCCCCTTTCTCGAGAAGATTGAAGCCTAAAAATTATCCTTATAATTTGCTTTAATATAAAACGCACTTGCTGCAGCAAGCAGACCTAAGCGGGGCAGCTAGCGCGCTTATTGGCTGCTCTGCGGCAATTGCTGCAACCTATGGGAAGATGCGGCTAGCCTGTGAGCCAATAGGGGAGCAACGCATCCTCTATGGGACAGAGCCCGCCGAAGGGGCGTGGCTTAACACTATAAAGGCCCGCGTCACCCATAGGTGCCTTGAATTCATCGACTGAAGCGATACATACTAAGCACAACACGGCAAGGTTACGCAACACTCGTTCCCTCATCTCAGGGAACCGAGGTTACGTTAGTAACCGAGGCGTTCCCTTTCGAGAGTACTCTCGTGTTGCGTAAGCTAGCTTACGCTACGGGAACCCCGTGTAAAACGCCGTGTGTGCTCAGAAGGAAAAACCCTAATCACCGTCCCAGGGCAGAGCCCGGGGCTCATAGATGATTAATTAAGTTCAAGCCACAGGGGGAGCTGAACTGGGAATGTGTAGGATGGGGCCGAAATACATGGACCCTAAGTGCTACATGATTAATGCTTACACATTGTAATACAGTCTGCCAATCGTAATCGGCAGTATAACTGTTATAACACGGCTAAACTGAAAGTAGTTTAGCCTGTAGTGCGGGAACTTCTAGGTTATAGAACCTGATAAAGGTAGACGGAGAGGCCCAGCCTGCCGCCGTACAAATATCTTGTAATGAAACCCCACTGGACCATGCCCACGAAGAGGCCATGCCTCTCGTCGAGTGAGCTCTAACGCCCAGAGGGCAGCAGAGACCTTTGGAGGCATAAGCCAATGAAATAGCATCGACTATCCAACGTGAAAGACTCTGTTTTGTGGTAGCCAAACCCTTAGTACGGCCACCAAAAGATACAAAGAGTTGCTCCGTCTGTCTGAACAAAGCGGAGCGCTCTACATAAATCCTCAAAGCCCTAACAGGGCAGAGAAAATTCACATCCCTCTCACAGTCAGAAGCAGGGAGAGCTGAAAGTGAAATGACTTGCGTCCTGAACGGGGTGGCAAGCACTTTAGGAACGTAACCGTGTCTCGGTTTGAGAATAACTTTACAGTCATTGGGCCCAAACTCCAGACAGGTAGCGCTCACAGAGAGCGCGTGCAGGTCGCCCACACGCTTAACTGAGGCGAGAGCCAGCAGGAAGGCGGTTTTGAACGAGAGATGTCTCAAGTCTGTCGACTGCATAGGTTTGAATGGATGACCCTTCATGGCTTCTAGGACCGTGGAGAGGTCCCAGACGGGAATCGACGGAGGTCGAGGAGGGTTCAGCCTCCTGGCTCCTTTGAGAAAACGGACGACTAGGTAGTTTTTCCCCTGTGACTGACCGAATGCTGGCATTAGAAAAGCTGCAATGGCCGACACGTACACTTTGAGCGTGGAGGGGGACCTACCCGCGTCCAGCAGCTCTTGGAGGAAGGAGAGTAACTCCGTTACTCCACAGTTTTTAGGGTTCAGGTTTCGTGCTGAACACCAGCTGGAGAACACTGACCACTTTGAAGCATAAAGACGCCTAGTGGAAGGCGCTCTAGCCTCTGTGATGGTATTTAACACTCCCTCCGGGAGGTTAACGGGTACCAGTTGAGGGCCCATACGTGCAGGGCCCACAATTCTGGGTGGGGATGCCAGAGCGTCCCTTTGGCCTGGGAGAGGAGATCTTTCCTCACTGGGATCGGCCAAGGGGCTGTCCCTCCTAGCTGCGACAGCTCCGGGAACCATGTACGGTTCCTCCAGAGCGGGACTCGTGTCTTTAGCCATAGCTGGAGGAGGCGCATGTATAACAGCCCCAGCTGTAGTACTGCTGAAGCCGAGGCCATGCGACCTAGAATCCTCTGAAATTTTTTGAGAGGAGTGATATCGCCGGCTTTGACTGACGCCGCTAGGCGCTGTATAGCGAGCGCGCGCTGTGACGTAAGCCGCGCTCTCATTGAAACAGAGTCTATCTCTATCCCCAGAAAAGTGATTTTCTGACTGGGCGATAACGAGCTCTTGTTCCAGTTGATTCTGAGACCCAGACAGTTCAAATGACTGAGTAACAAAATTTTGTGTGATATCAGTTCCGCTTCCGACTGAGCTAGAATTAGCCAGTCGTCTAAATAGTTCAGAACTCGCACGCCCTGTTGTCTCAGGGGTGCGAGCGCCGCGTCCATGCACTTCGTGAACGTACGTGGTGCTAAAGACAGGCCGAACGGCAGGACAGTGTACTGATAAGCTCGACCCTCGAAGGCGAATCTCAAGAATGGCCTGTGATGGGGTGCTATTTGTATTTGAAAATATGCATCCTTCAGATCCACTGACATAAACCAGTCCCCCAGGCGAATTTGCGCGAGGATCTGTTTGGTGGTCAGCATTTTGAACGATCGCCTCATGAGAGCTTTGTTCAAAAGTCTGAGATCTAGAATGGGGCGGAGACCGCCGTCTTTTTTCGGAACGAGAAATAACGGCTGTAAAAACCCGTCGCTCTCTGAGTGAGAGGGACGGCTTCTATAGCCCTTTTTCTCAGCAGTTTCGCCATTTCGGCGCGAAGCAGATGTGCTACTTCTGATTTCACCGTAGTTTCGACCACGGCTCGGAAGCGCGGTGGTCTGCGTGCGAACTGCAGCGAGTAGCCTCGTTTTATTATCTTTAGCACCCATTCTGATATACCCGGAATGATTTCCCATGCATTTGCATGTATAGATAGGGGCAGAATGATGTCTAGGTTCGGATCGCTGTGTGTAAGGGATCCGTGGACCTGAACTGTTTGTGCTTGTGACACTGTGTTTACAGCGCTTATATGAGGCGGCGCACATAGCGTTATGGGCGACTGCTCTACATATGTTACACATGCCGCCGAAGCGGGGAAATGATTTATGAAGGGGGGCCCTGAGTGTGTGTGGGACACTGAACGGGCAGTGTTTATGAGTAGGGGTGAGCACTGAATAGTGGGCACATTTCCTACATTTATAACACATTTGGCATAAACCGGAATAAAGACAGACATTTTGCTCTTTTTCAGATTTCTTTGGGTCGCCGTGAAAACGGCGTTTGTGTGCAGGCGAACATGTTGAATAACTGGCTCGTTTGCTGCGAGATAAGCAGTCACCGCCGTGGCGGGAACTGGGGAAATAGTGCGCGAGCTCTTCGACGGTGGTCCGGCCGCAGCGAGACTTAACCGTCGCCTTTTTCCCCCCGTGGCTAGGAGGGCTTAGGAGGCTCAGGGTTCACCGCAGTCCTCGGTCTCGGACCGCCCGGAGGAGGTGGTCTTCGACGGCTCGACGAGCGCGAGCGCTGGCGAGGGTCGGAGGGCTGCCGGCGCTGAAAAGCTGGCGGCGGAGGCGGCGGCGCCTTTGAAGTCTGAGCAAGCGGCTTCTTAGAGCGGCCTGACGCAGAACTCGAGCGCCGTGGCAGAAAGTGTCGCAAGGCCTGTGATGCTTTCTGGGCTTCTGTGAAGCGCTCCGCGAAACCCTTTACTGACTGTCCGAACAGACCGGCTGGCGTGATGGGAGAATCCAGGAAAGAGGCTCTGTCAGCGTCTTTCATGTCTGTGAGCGTTAACCACAGGTGACGCTCTAAAACAGTGAGAACCGCCATGTTACGTCCAATCGCCTGCGCGGTGGTCTTGGTAGCCCGCAGGGCCAAGTCCGTCGCGCTGCGCAGGTCTCTGAATGCCTCAGGGTCAGAGCCAGCCTCGTCCAGTGTGCGGAGAAGGTTAGCCTGACAAACCTGAAGCACCGCCATGGTGTGGAGAGCCGATGCAGCCTGGCCGGCGGCGGCGTAAGCGCGACCGGCAAGGGCTGACGTGGTTCGGCAGGCTTTCGACGGGTGTGCGGCCTTAGACTGCCATCCAGAGGAGGGCGGGCAAAGGTGCGTCGAAACAGCGTCTTCGATAGGCGGAAGATGCTGGTATCCTTTTTCCAGGGCGCCATCAACAGTAGAGAGCGTCGAGGAAGCGGAGGATTTGAGCCTGGCAGAAAATGGCGCCTTCCACGATTTCGTCAGCTCCTCGTGCAGCTCAGGGAGGAACGGGGCGGGCCTTTGTTGAGGTGCCGGGCGGCGCCCCTGTAAGAACCATTCGTCGAGCCTGTTGCGTGTGGGCTCCACGGGGGGAGACCACTCGAGACCGAGGTCATCGACGGCCCTGGTCAGCAGGCGAACGAGCTCTGTGTCCACGCTGGCCCGAACTCCGCTAGCGCTGGCTTGGGTTGAGGGGGCGGGATCCGGAATGGAGCCTGACCAGCCCTCGCTTCCCGAAGCGGCGAGTGAACAGCAGTCCTCGTCGACATCCTCATTTTCAGGCGCACCGAAGGTAATGAGGGGCGCGGCGGGGGAGCGTTGGCCATCAGGAACGCTTGGTGAAGGCGACTCAGAGAGCGAGGCACGCGGGGAGAGAGCCGGCGTGAGCTCGCGGGTCGCTGAGGCCTCTGGAGCTCTCTGAGAGCGGCGCTTCTTACGGCACGGCCCGAGAGAGAGCGGCAGTATGGTGTCTTCGCCGAAGGAAGCTAGTCGAGCCCGCAGGGTCGATAGATCCATTTGGTCGCACTCCGGGCAGCCACCCCTGGAGAGCGCGAACTCGGCGTGGTCCTTCCCCAGGCAGGAGGCGCAAATCAGGTGGCGGTCCCCGACCACGAGGGGAGACCGACACGAAGCACAGGAATCGCGGGGCATTTGCAACAATGCCCGCAATTTGCTCTTTTAGGAAAAAACTGAAAGTGACGCGACGGCGTCACAGACAGCAGCAGTGAAACGGATATATCGCGCCGGATAGCGCAGCTGGAACGGCGTGAAGGCGGCGTTGGGGAGAGACTCCTAGCCGGCGTCCTCAGCTCTGCAGTCCCGCTGAATGCTGTTCGACGGCGTGAAGGCTTCTTCCAGAGTCAGCGAAGAGGAGGTCTTCGCTGAAGGAGATGAAATCAAGTCACCTATGGGTGACGCGGGCCTTTATAGTGTTAAGCCACGCCCCTTCGGCGGGCTCTGTCCCATAGAGGATGCGTTGCTCCCCTATTGGCTCACAGGCTAGCCGCATCTTCCCATAGGTTGCAGCAATTGCCGCAGAGCAGCCAATAAGCGCGCTAGCTGCCCCGCTTAGGTCTGCTTGCTGCAGCAAGTGCGTTTTATATTAAAGCAAATTATAAGGATAATTTTTAGGCTTCAATCTTCTCGAGAAAGGGGCTTTCCCGTAGCGTAAGCTAGCTTACGCAACACGAGAGTACTCTCGAAAGGGAACACAAGTTTACCTTGTTGTTCCCGCAATTCACTCTCATGTTTTTTTTGTTTTTTTTCTCGTTTCGTGACGAGAAGGATAGTTTCGCTTCATTTTGTCATGGATGTTGTAAACATTAATTGACACGCTATGACACGAGGGGAAGGCGGGGCCTTGAGTAATTTGCGGGGCCCTACGCAGCTTGCGTAGTGAGCGTAAAGGGCGGATCGGCTCTGCTGACACTACTTCCATTGCATCTTGATTTCAACATGCATGTGCATTTTCTGAAACGGATTGAAAAAGACAAAAGCAACATTTCTGATAAAATGTTATTGCTGATTTGGCTTGTTGTTGCAACATATGGTTAAGAAACAGTTTTGAAGATTTTTGCCTATTCAAGAAGATACAGTACAAACTGTACTTGCTTGACATAATCAAAGCATAAACTGGGTCCTTACACCAGACCAAAATACAGAGTGTGAACTTGGTCATAATACAGAGTGTGAACAACGCGCATACACTGTAGATGATTCTCTCATCTACACAGATGCATTTTCCTTTTTGCAAATGATACATTATTAAAAGGAAAAATATTAAAACACGAGGGAAATCATTGTTGTGTCCATGACGATGGGAAAAATAGGCATAAAGCTTACATATTTACCCAAATTATTATGTGCATGTATAACCGAAGCTAATTTGGGTGGGTTTGTCCCATCCCCAATGTCACTTCTCTTTCTTTTACGGCCCTGACGAGAACATCGATCTCCTCGGCTGTGAACCGATTCTGAAGCGCTCCTGGTAAATGCGCCGTTATAATAGTATTGCGCCATGGAACAAGCGCACCTCGTTCATCATGCTCTTAAAGGGAATGTGATATGACGCTCTGATTGGTTTATTTCACGTTACGCCCAAACCACACCTATGAATAATGAAGCTACTTCAGACCAACCCCTTTTAAACTTGCGTCGGGCACAAGAGTCATTTATCCCGCCGGTAAAATAGCAACAGCGCCCAAGACCCGCCCACAAAGTTACTTGATACTTGCGTTTCAGGTCCTTAAAATAGGGCCCTATAAAGTAGAAATACGGAAATAGTGTTTTCTGTGAAAAAGGTTCACAACTTTTTTTGTTTTGTTTTTTTTATGCAGAAAATCAATGCAAAAAGCTACACTTTCATGAAAACAAATTCTTAAAAAGTTAAGAAAATTGTTGATGCAACACACTCATAATGAGGACCACTAAGAATTGCTTTCACAATTAGCCTTCCTTGCTCTCTGCTGCGGTCAGGGCGAGATGTTCGTTACGACACCATCAGGAATCCCACTGTCTTCTGAAAGCTCAGCATGATCTCCACGTCTCCATTCCTGTCACAGGTGTTGTAATGTCAGGCTAAACCCAGGTGTTCAGAAATTGCTCGCAACAAAACACTCACGACTGGCCTGACTGAGGTGGAGCTGGTACAAAAAAAAGTATCCCATAAACCTGAAATCATCTAAAAGCTTCTTTATTTAGTAGCAATTTTAATTTTCATCAGAGCAGAGAGAAACACTCAATTTCTGGAGAACATCTTGTTACTCATGTCCAACATGGTTCCCTTTTCCAAAAATGTTGCTGTTTTCCTGACGCGGCTCTTTGGATTTCAGAGTCTTTTTCATGTACGATCCCTTCTGGATCCCAAACTCCAATAAAGCACATCTTGCCGTGTTATTCGTCCAGCAGAAAGTTGATGAGAGCCGTTCTGGGTGAGAGGATGACTCTGTTAATAACGCGGCCCGAGAGAAGACGGGCACCCAGGGGACTCTTCAACACCAGATCCTGAACCATTTGTGCGTCCTGAGCCACGTCACGAGGCACAGACACACTCCCACACGCCTTATTATTGATCTGAGGACAAAACAGAGACGATATTGATGGCATCTGAGAGATTAGAGACTGAAGATATGCATTTCATACATGTTATTTTGAGCTGAAAGTACAGTGGCCGAGAGAGCTCAACACACCGCAACTGAATAAAATGCATGCAAATAGAAAAAACACCCGCAAATTAAGAAAACATCTTCATCAGTTTCACAACACATGTGTGCTCCAAATACTCACAACACAACCAAATACAGAAACACACTGCAAATAGCACAGAACACAATGGAAATGTTTCCAGGGGACCCCAATAAGTGACGGACCTGCTGAAACGTGCTTATAGCTCAGTCTACTGTTTTATTTTATTTTTTTAACTTTTTTTTTTGTGTGTGCAAAACATACAAAGATGCCATGTTTATGACATATAACTTTGTACACTATATTCGAAATATGTTCAATGTCAGAATACAAATGAGAAGAGTTAAATGAGCTGAAAACTAAAAAACGAAATAAAAAAGATAGAGAAAATGCACATGGGGGTAAGATATTAATCTATATATCAGTTACATTGTACAAATTTTGTCACGTTATGTTTAAATAGTTTTCACCGTATGAAAGTCTGACTGAAGCAAAACAATAGCCGCGTTTCCATTACCCCTAAATTGCTAATTGAAAACACGGTCAATGGAAACACGAACATTTCACAAAAACTCCCATATATTGCAAAAAAGGTTTTACGCTCGCAAAACTGCAATGGAAACGTGTTTAGGCTTACAGGTCACATGGTGTACGTAAAAATGTATCATTCTTTAAAGATGACGCGGTATGTTTGGACAGAAGACGAGACAGTTCTTAATTAAACTCATTAGTACCGTATTTTCCGCACTATAAGGCGCACTTAAAAGCCTTTAATTTTCTCAAAAAACTACAGTGCGCCTTATAATCCGGAGCGCCTTATATATGGATGGTGAACACACGTTCACCAAGACGGGGAGACAGCGCCACTATCTGCCAATGGATCGTGGATGCCTGTGCTGATATATCAGTCTCAACTGTGATCCGAGCTTTCACGAAGGCAGGAATAATCTCTTTATTCAGCCAGCTCACATACCCGTATTTACTTCCTGTTTTCAGTCGAAGTCCACACACAGTAGTCGATTGTAGAGTTCGCGTGCTCGCGATCAAACCTCCTCCGTGTGTTCAACGTCTGATTCGGATGAACTATCCATTTGAGCTGATATTCTCAGAACACCACATAGCACCGTCATCGGCTGACAGTCTGAGTCTCCACTGTTGCTTAGTTACCAATGATCGCGCGCGCGCACTCGACAATCGCCTACTGTGGACTTCGACCGAAAACAGGAAGAAAATACGGGTATGTGAGCTGGCTGAATAAACATCATTTTTATTCATATCTTTCACATTTACTGCAGTCAGATTAACCATGTTCACTCACATTGGCTGTCCACATTAAGGTTGTTAAGAGGCTAAAAGCAGGTTTAAAACTTGTCCCGTTTAAATCAACAGGGTGCAAATTTTAAAAAGAGGATAACACGGTGTTGGCAACACCGGTTTTTGTCGTTGTTATCTGTATTGACAGCACTCCAAATTTACAAAAAAAATCAGCTCAATGTTAAAATTGACCGGAGTTCTCCTTTAACGTTTGAACAACGTTATCATGGGAGTGAACGGAGTTGTCAGAATGCTTAATAAAGTTCGACTTTATCTGACTGTTTTGTTGACATTCCCTTTAGCACATCTAGTGGATGCATAACGCAAACCCAGTCAAACGTTTGACTGCAGTATCTTATGCGCCTTATAATCCGGTGCGCCCTATATATGAATTTTTTTCTAAAATAGGTCATTCATTGAAGGTGCGCCTTATAATCCGGTGCGCCTTATAGTGCGGAAAATACGGTATTAGCCTACATGTAGCCTAAGTATTACGGGAATATTGGATTTTAAGCAACAAAGAAATGCAATGATTTATCAAGACCTTGAAGCAGATATGACGGAGAAACACCCGATCACAAGTATAATGCCCTTTCCTTTAATGCTTGAATAACAACCCTACGTCTGCTTCCATTTAAGTAGCTAGCCTAAAGGCTAGTGCGGTGACTGGGGTGTACGTAAACCTGCCAACATCCATCACCATGACTTTTGCAATGACTTATTGCAATAATATCTGTCTGCAGAGCCGCAGAGCCACAGTTTCACCCCAGCAGTTTCACCCCAGCAGTTTTACCCCAGCAGTTTTACCCCGCGCATGCGCAGTTTAATCACAACAGGTTTACCCTTGCGTTTTGGTTTATTTGAAATGATTGTAGCCTACATAGTTTGTGTTCAAGTCATTTGTTTTATCTGTGTTCAAGTTTACACCTTAACCACAGGCAGATTTAATTAACTTAACAATAATTCATATATTGACTTAGACTAATAGTTCGCATTTGAATGTCTAATCGGAAGTTTGTGTGGCTGAAAAACGTAAGAGATTAAAGTGTTCATGACACAAGCATTGTTTTATTTCAGTAAAGACCCGGAAGGCCTGCGAGCAACAGTAGGAGCAAAAAAATAACTAATAGGAAAAAATAATCAACGCAGTCTCATGAAAGTGCGTATCAATACCACGAATGTTATTTCTCGTGCCATTATACGCCAAAAATGTTTTTTGCGTGCATATGCTACGCACTGAAAACCCCTTGGGTAGGATTAGGGGGAGGGAGGATGGGGGTGCGTGCGTATTACACGCCATAAAGTGCATCATATGCACGCGAAAACTGCGTATCATAACAATAACCATTAGATCGTTTTGGACAGAACAACGTGACCGCGCATACGTGGGTAAAACCAAACTGTTGTAGTGAAACTGCGCATGCGCGGGGTAAAACTGCTGGGATGAAACTGCTGGGGTGAAACTGTGGCTCTGCGGCTCTGCAGACAGACCCTTCTCACTTATTGCGAGAGGAAAAATGGCGGTTTAGTCGAATTACATCGGTTAATAAAAACGCCATCATTTCGCAATAGTTTTTTATCAACATTTAGAAAATATCTAGAAAAAAAAATCTAAAATCTCTTTTCTAAATATTTAGAAAAGAATTTTGCGCAAATCTGTAATGGAAATGCAGCTAGTGACATTTTCTAAAAAGTAGCGAATAGTGCAAATCTAGGGAATTATTTGCCCGTTTGGTTGTCCATCAGGCAAAACTCGTTTTTTTCTCAATGGCCCGACTCAAAACAAGTCTTTAATCAAATAAATGTGGCCTTGGTGAGCAGAAGAGACGAATGCCCTGACTTTGGCACACCGTATATATACACACACCCTACCATATGTACATGCTGTTTATGACAATGTTTGACAATGTTTAAATATGAATTATAAAGCAAGGAGTCTGTATTTATAATGGAAAATTGTAGTGCACCATTTGGTGAGGGGAATGAATGAGGCAAGAAAGAACGATCAGAGGAAAATCTCAAGGCTTTGCAAAATGACACTCCAAAAGTTGAGACAATTGCTTTCAGAAATTAAATTTGCTCTACTCCTTAAAATGCATATTCGCCAAATGCTCCATCAGAGACAAAATATTGGTAAAATGATAAATCAGCAGTAGTTTTAGTTTATAAGCTGACATTGTGTGTTTGAGTGCTTATGGTGTATCATGGGATGGATCCCTTTGAGGGTGGATACCTCGCTTTGCGTCTGCTGTTGGTTTTGTGTGTGTGTGTGTTTGTGAGAAAGGCAGCATGTGCTCCTCAGTGTGTCTGTGGTGAAATTAAACGCACACATAGAATTGGACTGCATCATGGGAGAAAATCAACCCTGTTATTATGACTCCCAAAGTAGTTCAGCTGTCCGCATAAAGCAGGGGATTCCCTAAAATACTGCCAGCCTGAGGCCTGGCCGTGTGAGTGGGCGCAGCAAAGCCTTCTGGGTAGTACTTGCTTCCTTATTTGTAGATGAAATTATTTTTTGCATCCTTCGTCGTAACAGTTACTTGTGTGTACTGTGTCAAAAAAAGGGTGAATATTCTTTTCATGGACTTTTGGCAAATTGTTTGGTTGAGGAAAAACATGAAAATGTACAGTTACATGCTTTAGTTATAGTCAGTTTACTTGTTGTTAAATTAATTTACAGTAGTTGAGCTAGTGACAAACTGCATTCAGGTGAATTTCTACAATTTATTTGAGGCAACAATAATAATAAATTTACCAATTTATACCAAGATTTTTGAACACTGACAGATGCATGAGGGCAAGTAGAGACACACACACAGAAGATTTCAGTCCCCAGATGGTTCAAGTCTGTAATAACTGTTCACTCATCATGCCAAATTCAGAGGCCAATCCCTTCACACACGCAAGCACACACACACACACAGACACACAAACACACACACACACACACACACACACACAACAGAGCGCCTGTACTGAAACTTTTAAGTTGGAGGTAAACACTT
The DNA here is from genome assembly GCA_031834385.1 of Semotilus atromaculatus. Classification (NCBI taxonomy): domain Eukaryota; kingdom Metazoa; phylum Chordata; class Actinopteri; order Cypriniformes; family Leuciscidae; genus Semotilus; species Semotilus atromaculatus. The sequence goes on from JAULUF010000041.1 coordinate 246,655, forward strand.
CCCTTTGCCACTTTCCCAGAGAACATCCTGTGCTGAATATTCAGCAAATAACAATCCTGATGAAAAAAAAATATCCCAAAAACACTGAGGCACCTATTCGTTTGAGAGATGGTTATGTTTGCTAAATCCAGCATCACTATAACTACTGCTCATGCTTAAGGCTAGTGGAGTCAAATCCAGCCCTAACAGTATTCAACTTTAAAGAAAACGAGTGAAGAAATCCCAGAGATATGACACAGAACACACTGGAACTGTGGCAGTGTATTTTGCACCGCTCACATAATGCCAGAGCAGACGTGTAAAGAGTACCTGAAAACCAGAGTTACGTAAAGTTACCTCACAGCAAAAATGGAATGAGTAGCGCTTTAGATTACAGCCCGGAAAGTACTGCGTAATTAAGACGAATTTACAGTGTAACTTTCTGTTATTAGAGTGTACTTATGAAGTACTTACAGTAAGTATAAGAGAACAATATGTAAAGTTTGGGGAATAAAGGGGTAACAACCAGGAGAATAAAAAAATTATTTATACTGTAAGTATTATAGAACTAAGGGACACTTATTCTACTATTATGATACAACAGTCTTACATTTTGCGTGTGCAATGGTGTACTAATACATACTGTATAGGCTTTTTAAACATTACAGGGTACATATCTATGCCTTTATACAGTTTTTTGTATTTAAATTTTTTTATAGCAAAAGTGCAGATGTTTAAGTTTGGGCTTACATGTTTCAGTAAAGCTAAAAAAATATTGCATTTTTTTTTTTTTAATACTGGGAAATAAACTCTTGTTCCGTGTAGTTACAGGGTAAGTACAATAAAAATACACACACACAATCTTATATCACTGACTCGGAAACCTTTATTTGAAAAACAACTTATTACAGTGGGTCTGAAGCGATAGTCTACCTTTTAAAATATTGTAATTTTTCTTACAAACACCTATCGTTTCACTTTAGAAGACATTGATCCATATGGATTACTGCAGTTATTGCAGTATGTGCTGTTTGATGCTCCAACTTTTAGGAACACGTGAGCTTGCATTATATGTATTCCCAGAGATGCATTTTTTATTTTTCTAAAAACCTTCATTTGTGTTAATCTGAAGAAGGAAAGTCGTATACATCGTGGATGGCATGAGGGTAAAAGATGAGTAAATGGTGAGGACGTATTTCTGGGTGTACTGCATTTTCTTTTAATACATAATACAAAATAGCAAGAGACATGATTTCTTCTTCAGATTCATCAGTGGAAAGAAAGAAAAAGAAGAGGAACAAAAGGAAGAAGCCAAGCAGGAGAAAAAAGGAGGGACAAAACGTGCTACTTTCTGGCATTTGAAAATAATTGATATAAAAAAACAGTTTTAAATGAAAAAGAAGTGTTGTAAATCTGTTTTGAATTAAGTTGTTTTTCAAATAAAGGTTTCAGTCAGTGATATAAGATTGTGTATGTATCTTTATTGCTCTTACCCTGTAACTACATGGAACAAGAGGGTTGTCAAGAATTCTGAGGAGGACCACCCAGATGCAGAATAAACAAGGGGTGTAATTTATTGACAAGTAACTGCACAAGATAGGTGAGGTAGCAATACAGTCCAAATAATAGGGCAGGGCACACAACTGGAGAACAGGTAGATCGAGGGCACAACTGGAGAACAGGTAGATTGAGGACACACAACTGGAGAACAGGTAGGTTGAGGGCACACAACTGGAGAACAGGTAGATCGAGGGCACACAACTGGAGAACAGGTAGATCGAGGGCACAACTGGAGAACAGGTAGATTGAGGACACACAACTGGAGAACAGGTAGATCGAGGGCACACAACTGGAGAACAGGTAGATCGAGGGCACACAACTGGAGAACAGGTAGATCGAGGGCACAACTGGAGAACAGGTAGATTGAGGACACAACTGGAGAACAGGTAGGTCGAGGGCACACAACTGGAGAACAGGTAGATCGAGGGCACACAACTGGAGAACAGGTAGATCGAGGGCACAACTGGAGAACAGGTAGATTGAGGACACACAACTGGAGAACAGGTAGGTCGAGGGCACACAACTGGAGAACAGGTAGATCGAGGGCACAACTGGAGAACAGGTAGATTGAGGGCACACAACTGGAGAACAGGTAGATCGAGGGCACAACTGGAGAACAGGTAGGTCAAGGGCACAGCTGGAGAACACAACTGGAGAACGGGTAGGTCAAGGGCACACAACTGGAGAACAGGTAGGTCGAGGGCACACAACTGGAGAACAGGTAGGTCGAGGGCACACAACTGGAGAACAAGTAGATCGAGGGCACAACTGGAGAACAGGTAGGTCAAGGGCACAGCTGGAGAACACAACTGGAGAATGGGTAGGTCGAGGGCACACAACTGGAGAACAGGTAGGTCGAGGGCACACAACTGGAGAACAGGTAGGTCGAGGGCACACAACTGGAGAACAAGTAGATCGAGGGCACAACTGGAGAACAGGTAGGTCAAGGGCACAACTGAAGAATGGGAAGGTCGAGGGCACACAACTGGAGAACAGGTAGATCAAGGGCACACAACTGGAGAACGGGTAGGTCGAGGGCACAACTGGAGAACAGGTAGATCGAGGGCACAACTGGAGAACAGGTAGGTCAAGGGCACAGCTTGAGAACACAACTGGAGAACAGGTAGGTCAAGGGCACAGCTTGAGAACACAACTGGAGAACGGGTAGTTGAGGGCACACAACTGGAGAACAGGTAGATCGAAGGCACACAACTGGAGAACAGGTAGGTCAAGGGCACAGCTGGAGAACACAACTGGAGAACGGGTAGGTCGAGGGCACACAACTGGAGAACAGGTAGATCGAGGGCACACAACTGGAAAACAGGTAGATCGAGGGCACAACTGGAGAACGGGTAGGTCGAGGGCACAACTGGAGAACAGGTAGATCGAAGGCACAACTGGAGAACAGGTAGGTCAAGGGCACAGCTGGAGAACACAACTGGAGAACAGGTAGGTCGAGAGCACAACTGGAGAACAGGTAGATTGAGGACACACAACTGGAGAACAGGTAGATCGAGGGCACACAACTGGAGAACAGGTAGATCGAGGGCACAACTGGAGAACAGGTAGATTGAGGACACACAACTGGAGAACAGGTAGGTCGAGGGCACACAACTGGAGAACAGGTAGATCGAGGGCACACAACTGGAGAACAGGTAGATCGAGGGCACAACTGGAGAACAGGTAGATTGAGGACACACAACTGGAGAACAGGTAGATCGAGGGCACACAACTGGAGAACAGGTAGATCGAGGGCACAACTGGAGAACAGGTAGATTGAGGACACACAACTGGAGAACAGGTAGATTGAGGACACACAACTGGAGAACAGGTAGATTGAGGGCACACAACTGGAGAACAGGTAGATCGAGGGCACAACTGGAGAACAGGTAGGTCAAGGGCACAGCTGGAGAACACAACTGGAGAACGGGTAGGTCAAGGGCACACAACTGGAGAACGGGTAGGTCGAGGGCACACAACTGGAGAACAGGTAGGTCGAGGGCACACAACTGGAGAACAAGTAGATCGAGGGCACAACTGGAGAACAGGTAGGTCAAGGGCACAGCTGGAGAACACAACTGGAGAATGGGTAGGTCGAGGGCACACAACTGGAGAACAGGTAGGTCGAGGGCACACAACTGGAGAACAGGTAGGTCGAGGGCACACAACTAGAGAACAAGTAGATCGAGGGCACAACTGGAGAACAGGTAGGTCAAGGGCACAACTGGAGAATGGGAAGGTCGAGGGCACACAACTGGAGAACAGGTAGATCAAGGGCACACAACTGGAGAACGGGTAGGTCGAGGGCACAACTGGAGAACAGGTAGATCGAGGGCACAACTGGAGAACAGGTAGGTCAAGGGCACAGCTTGAGAACACAACTGGAGAACGGGTAGTTGAGGGCACACAACTGGAGAACAGGTAGATCGAAGGCACACAACTGGAGAACAGGTAGGTCAAGGGCACAGCTGGAGAACACAACTGGAGAACGGGTAGGTCGAGGGCACACAACTGGAGAACAGGTAGATCGAGGGCACACAACTGGAAAACAGGTAGATCGAGGGCACAACTGGAGAACGGGTAGGTCGAGGGCACAACTGGAGAACAGGTAGATCGAAGGCACAACTGGAGAACAGGTAGGTCAAGGGCACAGCTGGAGAACACAACTGGAGAACGGGTAGGTCGAGGGCACACAACTGGAGAACAGGTAGATCAAGGGCACACAACTGGAGAACAGGTAGATCGAGGGCACAACTGGAGAAAAGGTAGATCGAGGGCACAACTGGAGAACAGGTAGGTCAAGGGCACAGCTGGAGAACACAACTGGAGAACGGGTAGGTCGAGGGCACACAACTGGAGAACAGGTAGGTCAAGGGCACAGCTGGAGAACACAACTGGAGTACGGGTAGGTCGAGGGCACACAACTGGAGAACAGGTAGATCGAAGGCACACAACTGGAGAACAGGTAGATCGAGGGCACAACTGGAGAACGGGTAGGTCGAGGGCACAACTGGAGAACAGGTAGATCGAGGGCACAACTGGAGAACAGGTAGATCGAGGGCACAGCTGGAGAACACAACTGGAGAACAGGTAGGTCAAGGGCACAGCTGGAGAACACAACTGGAGAACAGGTAGGTCAAGGGCACAGCTGGAGAAACAGGTAGGTCGAGGACACAGAACTGGAGAACAGATAGGTCAAGGGCACAGCTGGAGAACACAACTGGAGAACAGGTAGATCGAGGGCACAACTGGAGAACGGGTAGGTCGGGGGCACACAACTGGAGAACAGGTAGATCGAAGGCACACAACTGGAGAACAGGTAGACCGAGGGCACAACTGGAGAACGGGTAGGTCGAGGGCACACAACATGAGAACAGGTAGGTCGAGGGCACAACTGGAGAACGGGTAGGTCGAGGGCACAACTGGAGAACAGGTAGATTGAGGGCACAACTGGAGAACGGGTAGGTCGAGGGCACAACTGGAGAACAGGTAGATCGAGGGCACAACTGGAGAACGGGTAGGTCGAGGGCACAACTGGAGAACAGGTAGATCGAGGGTACAACTGGAGAACAGGTAGATCGAAGGCACACAACTGGAGAACAGGTAGACAGAGGGCACAACTGGAGAACGGGTAGGTCGAGGGCACACAACATGAGAACAGGTAGGTCGAGGGCACAACTGGAGAACAGGTAGATCGAGGGCACAACTGGAGAACAGGTAGGTCAAGGGCACAGCTGGAGAACACAACTGGAGAACGGGTAGGTCGAGGGCACACAACTGGAGAACAGGTAGGTCAAGGGCACAGCTGGAGAACACAACTGGAGAACGGGTAGGTCGAGGGCACACAACTGGAGAACAGGTAGATTGAGGGCACAACTGGAGAACGGGTAGGTCGAGGGCACACAACTGGAGAACAGGTAGATCGAGGGCACAACTGGAGAACAGGTAGATCGAGGGCACAGCTGGAGAACACAACTGGAGAACAGGTAGGTCAAGGGCACAGCTGGAGAACACAACTGGAGAACAGGTAGGTCAAGGGCACAGCTGGAGAACACAACTGGAGAACAGGTAGGTCAAGGGCACAGCTGGAGAAACAGGTAGGTCGAGGACACAGAACTGGAGAACAGGTAGGTCAAGGGCACAGCTGGAGAACACAACTGGAGAACAGGTAGATCGAGGGCACAACTGGAGAACGGGTAGGTCGGGGGCACACAACTGGAGAACAGGTAGACCGAGGGCACAACTGGAGAACGGGTAGGTCGAGGGCACACAACATGAGAACAGGTAGGTCGAGGGCACAACTGGAG